>LQNS02277216.1:7516595-7530523 GCA_001587735.2 Parhyale hawaiensis | reverse complement strand
ATCTTCTGCAACCCGGCCTATTTTCTGCCTATCACTTTCAATGGAGCTTGAGAGGAGCACCAGAGCCTCCAACTTGGGCTAATTTCCGCCTATCTATTTCGTTAAGAGCGTGACACCAAACATATGAAAATACATATATATATATATATATTTATATATATATTTGTGTAAGTTGGCAATTAGCTGTGAATCTTCCCTGGTCTTTAATAATACTTGTTTAAAAGAAAATATATATATTTATAAACACACGACGGTAATTCTTAGTATTAGATTAGATATATTTATTTATATGTTCGGTGTCACGCTCTTAACGAAATGAATAGGCAAAAATTAGCTCTGGCCTTCCTGGTTTCAACAGTGTATTCATCTGCTTGAAGACTGTGGTCATCCTGCCAAGTTTCATAGCAAACTCATTGGCAGAAAATATTCCAGGTTGCAGATGATGGCACTCGAATAGTATATCTGAATTCCGGTCTTTCTTTGACTTCATTGAAGTCCACTCGATGTAGATGCATACGGCTTCTCTAAACAATCTCTTCCATCGTAATTTGTACTCTCTTCTGAGATTTACTCCATCCAAACTTCAGCTGGTACTCTTATTTTTTTCATTATCAAGGCAACTGGTAAGATATTCTTGAGCGGTCAGCAGGCACGTAAAGACCACGATGATTCCTCGGCAGCAATTTATTTTCTCCACTTATTTTGAGTTCTTCTTACAACAGAACTAGTTTTCTTTTGAGGAAAAATTTTCCGAGTCCGAGTTATATGACACTCTTGAGTATCTTGGATACAGAGCGCCGTATTTATTAGAAGCAATATCGACTGCGGGCAAAAAACGTCGCTTTTTTGTGTATCACCGAAAGAAGCTGGGTGTTGGTCAGCCTCAAGGAGCTTGTATAGAGAAGGAGGGAGCCAGTAGCCATGCCCGTTGAAGCTCAAGAGTCTCTTATGGCTGTCAGCCAGTTGTCGTATGCACCAATCGCATATCAGTAAAGAGTCTCTTATGGCTGCAGCCAGTCGCGTAAGCANTCATCTGCTGCTCCCCCGGGAAACTCACTACTCCCCCGTCTTTTCCACCAATGAGCGTCTCAGCCATAAGAGATCTGGTTGACTCGCTGGCAAGTCTGTAACTGGGCCACAAGGCTCCCTCCTTCTCTATTGAAGCTCCTTGGTCAGCCTTGCACGCGTATCTCTATGGTTCGCTAATTCAAGTTGGCAGTTGTGCAGCATCCTAAACAAGGAAGTTATCGTATTGACTGGAATACAAGACGTTCAGGTTCCATAGTTTAGAGGAGTGATTATAAGACGTCTTTGTTCAGCAGACGTCTTATAATTACTTCTCTAAACAAGGAAGTTAATAAGAGCCTTAGATGTATAGAAGGGAGCTCAACCGTCTACCCTGAATAGTTAATAACCTGAGAAATCATGAAGAACATGTCCCGTCAACACGCGGCAGTACCCAGACAGGGAACTCCCTTTTATAGATGTAAGGCTGTGCCTTAAAATCTTTGCGATGAAGCTAAAGGCAACACAAGACGGGTCTTCACAAATTCTTCGCTATCATTATTGACAGCGCGGGCACTCTAGTATTATATAGTACTGTCTGCGGCAACTGGATGTTATTTTTTTTGCATCTCTAAAATGCTTGAGACTGTCTCTGCTTGCTTTGTATTCTAATAGCGCTAAATGCAGCAACTGTTACCGCCACTGTCTGCATAATTTGTTATATTAAACAAGGGCGTCTCTGGCTTCCTCTCATCGAGAACAGCTCATTGAACGTCGTTCTAATTGCTAATCTGATTAATATTCTCCAGCATGAACAAAATTACATAGCAGGACTTTCGTTTTTTCCAACGAGAAGCATGAACACATTATTTAAAAGTTGCATGTTATTGTTAAGACGGCTTAGTTCTTTGATACGTGAAGATAGTGAGTCCTGACATTGTGAAAAGCATATCTATTAGTACTCGTAACTTGCATTTGTATCTTACTGTTAAATTTGTTGTTTGCTTTATGCCTGTATCGTAAGACGATGAAATAAAGCACAAACACAAAGTCCAACATTGTAAGCATGTTCTTTAAACTATTTCATAATTTTCTGAATAGCATGATGAATACAAGCTATTGAGTTCCAAGTAGTTAGAGGTGAATAGTGTAAAGTAGGCTTAAATGGAGATAGAGTTAATGTATATAAAGTACTGAAATATATATATATATGAAAAATAATTGATGTACAGTACATTAAAATGAGGCAGTTAAATTGTTCATTTTTGTCTCTCAGATAGTAGTTTCTAAAAAATATCTATTTTTACTTTTTAACTTTTAGATTTTTAACTCTGAAATGTTAATTTAAGGGATCTTCGTTTAAAATTTACTAATAGGCATCACAAGGTGCACTGAGATGACCTATAAAGTTTAGAATTGTGTAGGATAGGCATATTACTTAGAGCTGAAGCTAAATTAAGCCCCTGATAGTAACAGGCTGGATACAAATGTGTGATTTCTGAATTCACGTTGAACGCAACGCGAATGTAGAAGTATGTAAAAGTTTCTGAAAGTAACTTCTACATACGAAAGCTAATTTACTCAAGTTGTTTATGGTGATGCAAGCAAAGTCTCGTTGCCACAGTTCAACGGTGGGGAACACCAAAATGACCTAAACTTATTCAATTATTTTTATATATTCATTTAAATGCATTGCCCCATGCTTCAGCAAGACCATTTCTATTAGTTGTTTGAGGTTGCCATGTTTATCACCCGCGAACGAAGTGAGAGAGGTGATTATGTTTTCGTTGAATAGTTAAGTACACACATATATATATATATATATTTATTCATTTGTATATACGCCTGTTCACCCAAAAACAGGTAGAAGGAGTAGAGCAATGTTGATAATTTTTTGCAGGGAGGTTGGTGGGTAGACCTAGATGTGACCCATGCCAAAGAACTAGGCCTAGCTGGCCATAAAAAAATGACGGTCTTGAATATGCCTCGATTGCGGCAGATTGTCTTACGCCACGAGGCGTTCTATTTTTACTATGTTTTTTTTTAAGAGATCTTAACGAGGCATTGTGTCTTGACCTCAACGAAGATGAGACTTACAAGGTTAATGTACGCGTAGCTCCCAAGCTGCAGAGCACCATGGGAAATGAGCTTCTGACGTCATACAATGATAGTACGTTATTAAGTAACTATTTTACATTGTTTCTTCATCATTTCATTTGGGTCTCCAGAGTGTCCTACATGTCCTACAATCTTTATAGTTGCATGCAAAACACAAAAATATGTATCAAAGCATCTACGAACTTTTGTTTATCTTTCTGAAGGATAAAATTTTGAAAGAGCATTGGTTAAATGGCTTGTATGTGAGCAGATGAATTCAACCCGGCAAATGTCTGCATGCGTCAGAAGCACTTTTGGAGTCAAGTTTATCGTCTTTAAAATGCAGTCAATCAAGTTTTATCGAGAGTAATATGGCATTCTGAAAACGGAATCATATAAGTGAAAAACTTCATGTTTTAGATTTATTCTTGTCTTTTATCAATGAGCTGTCATCGTCTATAATTTCAAGGCGCTGCAATAAAAAATGGTTCTTATGCATATGATTAAACGCCGAGATAAAAGAACTTTTTACCAAGATTTGTATAGAAAACATTAAAGCATCAGAGAAATGAATTACTTTCCTTCCGGTTAAAAGTCTATAGATAATACGCAGAAACCATGCAAGTGCTCGGTAAAATTAGAAAAAAAACATCATCAGCTATTGTACGCTGCGCGCGTTACCGCAGTATAACAGTAGTATCCCATCCGACTCGCGTTAAATAACTTGCAAAAAATGCCTTAACCGTATTCTCCACATCTAAACTGTCTTACACAATGATGTTTGTGAAACTGGCGAATGTTAAATACACATGTTTTTCAATGATGCTGTATTTTCTAGGATCAAGAGAGAAGGATCTGTTAACGATACGTTGGCGACGACCCAGCTTAGGTCCACATTTTACAGACACTGTCTGAAATAAAAATAAAATTTATCTTTCAGAGAACTAAAAAACTCTGTAGATGCTTTGATGCATATTTTTGTGCCACTATAAAGATTGTAGGATATGTAGGAGACTCTGAAGGCCCAAATGAAATGATGAAGAAGCAATGTAAAATAATTACTAATTAACGTACTACGATTTTATGACGTCACAAGAAGAGCATCATGGGAGCTCCGAGGGCGTTAACCTTGTAAGTCTCATCATCCTTGCCCTAACCTTGTTGGACACAGCATCCATATGAGAAACTAGGATTAGCTGAAAATAAAAAATGACTTCAATTTGAATTTGCTTCCTTCGCGGGTGATGGTCTTAACGCCACGAGGCGTTCTAGCATTAGAAATGATTTTGTCGATGTTTAATCGATTCGCTCTAGGACCTGCTCGGAAGAACTGAGTTGTCAACTCCAGTGCCGTCTATGGTTGAGTAAACACCAAGGAGCCATTAATTCGTAATAAATGAGCACATATTTACAGTTAATCGAGTTCCAAATTCCACTATCAGAGAATCATCGCGTAATTATTGTTAGCTTTTCGCATGGCGCTGCCACGCAAGCTTGAGGGCTGCCGGCAGTGAGAGAAGCGTCTGCAAGACCGGCTGAGGACATAATGGATATATTAAGCACTAATGTCAGATGCTCCCCTGGGTGTGCATGCTGGCTGCGGCATAAGAAACTGTACAGCCATGTCTTGATTGTTGGTGCGAGGGATCTGTGGCGCATTGCTGGAGTCAGGGATCTGCAGCGTACGCTGGAGTGAGGGATCTTTGGTGCGCCGCTGGAGTGAGAGATCGGTAATGAATAACCTGATTTTCACGTGCGCTAGGAACCAAAGATCGGTCTTGCGTCAGTGCTGTAAGCTATCTGTGCACAAAATGCCGTCGGCTTCACGGCACAAAGCACAGAGGCGTCTCGTATTCACAACATGGTAGGGCTACCGCCACCTGAAGGTAGTAACCTCATCCCAAAATACGGGCGCAAGAGCGCCATTACCCGACGAGCGCTGTAGTCTTAGTAATAACGCAATGCTTTGCTATTCGTAACTTTTTTGTTTGGACTTAGCATGCGGCTGAATTGCTCTGAGCTAAGGAGCTGGCTTCTTGCTCATTTGCACAATTTTGTGTTCCTCTTCTTGGAATTGGGCGTTTGCGAGTTGCTTCATGAGTCACTGCGCTCTATAGCACCAATAGTGTCACTATAGGATAGAGAGATAAATGGGCTAAGTCCCAGGAGAGTGTGTGCAAGTCTGCAGTATTTTCAATACGCCTACTGTATATGCCTACTTGAAAATAAACACCTGAAATTAGAGGGCTTAGAAATATTTTAGGGGACTTCAACAGCGCTGAAGCCCCTAAAATGGCCCTAACGACGCCTATGTATAATGGCATTATCCAATTCACCGGATTGTGATCACGACACATTTTTAAGTGGCGAGCTATCGATGCAGCACGTGTAGCCGTGCAATTGTGACTGCAACAGGCCTTATGTAAGAACAGCATCACAGCGACATATGCACAACTAATAATTATATTATGCATAATGCATATGTATACTAGCACTTGAAGGATTTATAATATGCCTACAAAATACACCACCTTGCGTGAAATATTTTGGTGGAAAGCATTGTCATTAATCTGAGCAATAGTTTTTCCGTCTTTGTTGTATACTTTTCAATATTTGGGTGTTAGTTTTAAAGCCAGATATTCCACCCCTGGAATCTCTTCCTTTACAATTCTCCAAATCGGTCCGCTTCCCCTTGTGTCAGATCGAATTCCAGTTCTCTAGTTTTCGCACGTGCTTTTATTTCTTCGCACAAAGTTGCTGTGATTTTTTTCAGAGTGCGGCGCTCAGGCGGCGGCGCTCGGCTCCTAATGTCGCTAATGAGCTGAAGCGCGAAGCGCCGCGCTGCCTCGCGCCCGCCAATATCGGCGGCGTCAAACCTCCTAAATAAGTGACCAGTTAAATGACTCATTCCTTTGTTTATCGCTCCCTATCCCTCCCTACTTCATGCAGCAACGAAAACGAATCCTTGCAACTGCGAGCAGCTTCCGAATGAGAAATTATCGGACGGCGCACGCGTTCGTTTATTTTCTTTGTAGTTGAAGTGGGAAACACTGTCTTGATGCAGCAATGGGCAACAAGATGTAAGTTGAACCCATGACCTCAGCTCAACTGGGACAGTGAGCCACAACTTCTTGGGTTATACACAATACAAATGGTAGCATTAACTATGGTACATTTAGGAACTGTGGCATCAGGAACTGTGTACCACGTAGGGTAAATTAAAGGGATAATACGACTAGTGTAGTAACGCCCGTAGGTATCATTAAAGCGTTGCTCCATTTCTCATATTAGCCCTCTAATCTTCAGCAGTTTAAGTAGGTTGATATTATTTGCTTTGGCAGCCTTCGGACAAAATTGTGGCCACATTTGACTGGCAATTTTTATCTCACTTGAAGCGGGTTCCTATGATAGTTAAGTGGACGAGTTTCTGCAGCTTCGTGTCTGAATGCGTTGATGTGTCCGTTTACAGAGCGCAAAAGTGAAAAGCTACCTGAATTCTAGCTCTTTCCAAATCTGAAGAGACAACTAACATTTGCGCTATGACACTTGCTGGGCAAAATGACTTGACTGTCAATACTTTAATGCTGTTTGATAGACATACATTTGTTTTCAGGAATACTCAACGAAATATTCGGACGATTAGCTAACAGAACTACTTTGTTTAGGCATCGCGTGAATCCGACTTTGCAAGCAGATGCTCAACTGTAGTGTGGAAGCAATACTTTTGCTCATGTAACTTACTAAGCCTTCCCTCATATCCCGAAAAAACTTCGGCCCAGTCTTTCTTCTGATCGGCGGCGTGGAGGTTAACTTCCTTCCTGCAGGAAGCCAGACTAGCGCGTCTGTGCATTTAATTAGGAATGGTTTAAAGCGTTAATGTTAAATAAAATTCAAAATTTGCCAGCAATACCCTGCCATGAAGAGCACAATATGAATGTTTTACTGTCTCTGCTTTTAACGCAGCACAAAAAAACTACCGTTCACCTTGCCCTCATTTCCCAAAAGTTTGGAGCAAAAAAGTCTGACTCTCTTTCAACCTGCGCTGACAGTTAACTCGTTTCCAAAATTTCGAGGTGCGTGCATTTGTAGAGAGCTTTCAATCAACGATCATCCACGTGAGGCCGCCTTCGGCCTCGCGACTTTTCACAGTAGCCAGGGACTTCGTTAAAGTATTAGCACTCCCAATTAGCGCCCGTCAAATCACAATTCCACTCGTCAGTTGCTAATTAAAAACGTAGTAAGCATTTGTGGGCCGTGGCAAATGAGCGCTGGCAGAGGCGCTCCTGAGGGGAGCCAGTGATTGACAGCCAATATGTGTGGAGCTGCAGGGAGGTGTGCTGCTGGGAGTTACTGTACGCGCCTGTACAGTTACAGCCAATATGTGTGGAGCTGCAGGGAGGTGTGCTGCTGAGAGTTACTGTACAGTCAATATAAGAATGTGTTTCTTGGACAGTAGTACTTCAGTGCTTTGTACACACCACAAAGAGCTACTGTACACTCATCACTGGCATGTAACACTCTACTGGCCAGCACCAGTGCTGCAGACTGTGCTCAAACGACCGCTATGGTATGAGGTTCTTGTTGCATTCAATAGTTTCGTTGCCCTTAATGCCGAGGCTACTGTAAAGAATCTCACGCCCAACTAGTGAGGTGATATTTCAGCTCGCAAGTTGTCGCGGTAAACTGTGAAAGTCGGAAACATAGATGCGGTAACATGTACGACGTGCGGACAGAATTTCACTTACCGGTTGAACACGCGATTGTATAGTGTGGCCTCGGGCTTAAAAAAAAGCTAAAGCTAGTAATACTTCTGCGCTTGCTGTAGATCTATAACATTTATTCTTGATCAATGCACAGTTTCGATGCAATGCATTCGAACGCATCGTATGTGCAAGACTCTAGCCCGCTTGTGTAGTAACACACAAAAATTGTTAATTTTTGTTAATTTCATTGCATGAGTTCCTGATATTGAAAGACGTGACATGGAACGAATGCTATCTGCTCAATCGCTCGCCTTCTGTCTAGACTTGTGTGGTCGAAGATTTTAGATAGCATTTCTGCATTTCATTTAGCATAGTCGTTTTCAAGAAACCAGTCTCGTGACGAAGAAAAATTTCTCAGTATCTACTCTGAAACTCCCACGTATGGGACTACTACTGTATTTTATCGCTAATTTTAGCGCCTCTCGTCCACTGTCACGTCTTGCAAGAGGTGCCGCCGATCAGCTGCCTGATGACTGGTCCTGTCTTTCGTTTCACTAAATAATTTAAGAGGAAGTTGCAACTCTCGGAGTTAGCAGAACATCCCTCCTGTGTCTGTGTCTTGTTCACATTCCGAGCTTCAATTGAGACCACCACAAGCTGTCTCAGCCCTGCGACCAACTTTGAACATGTCGCCGACATGTCCTGACAACATTCGGCAAAAGCTTCCATTTCCAACATTGTTTGTTTGCTGACTTGTTGAACACGAACTGGAACATTTTGGACATCTGTACTCTCATGGGTTGGATGCCAACCTCGTCCCCTTGGAATCGGATTTGAAGCGTTTTCGAATTTGGCCCTTGCTCACGAGGGGCGAAGCGCTGGTATTGCCTTGCTCTGGCTATTAGAAACACACACCGTTGTTGTCCAAACTTGGTTTTGTCTTCTTTATGAGACACCTTGCAAATAACATCCTTAGCCTGCATATTAACGGTGTTGCAAATTAGTGTTGTAAGTTCCGTGATGCAGAGCCTTACGCTACAACCCGGCCCGAGGCTAGCAATTGTTTCTGTACCATTCCAGATATTCGGCTGACCAAACACCACTGCAATTAATTCGGGACTAATGGAAAGTCGGCGAGTTCACGCATCGCTGCCTCCAACTTTGCTCTGCCCAAATTCCCGGGCGTTAGATGACGCCTGCAACTGAGATCACCGTGCAAATTAGAAGTTCGCCAATCGCAGTCGTTCGGAACTAAATGTTCCTAATACGAATTATACTTTGGAACAATAAAACGCTCAAGCTATACAAGTCAAGTTGAAGCTGATGAAGATTGTTGCAGTAAGCGAGTGCATTGTAGTATATTTATGCGGCTAACATGTTCGCTGGATAGCGGAGTCGACGAAACTCTATGGTAATTTTGCGAGCCTGATTTTTGCAACTACTATACACATGTTGCTACAAAATATGCATTGACATTGTGGCTAAATATTGCACAAAAGCCCTCATGTCATCGTGAACAACAATTTTATAACTGATACAGCGTATTTTTTTTGTGTTTTATGCTATAAATTTGTTTTAAAAACTTTTTTTATCATTCTAAAGTTCAGCACGTAATCACAAGTCACTTTTTCAAGCATTTCGTTATTCCATAAATAACTGTGTTAAAATTCTGTACAGCGTTTCGGCCGGTAATATTGACCATCTTCAAGTATTAAGATTCCAATATATGTCATCTGTAAAAACCAACGAAAAAATCGAATAATTTTGTGGGTAAACTGAATAACTTGCTAACTTGTCACATATTCTACAATATCAGTAGAAAAACCGGAGACAAAAAACAGGGAATGGGTACTGGTAAGTATCAGCGGGTGCCTTCATCTAGAGTAGGACTATGACTTTTTTGGAAATGGCAGTAGTTCATTCTTGCACATATATATGTATATATAGCCCCACAATGACTGACTACCATTATTTCCCAAAAATTCAAAGCTCTAGGATGAAGGTATCAGATTGATCGTATTATACTATCAATATATTTAATTATATAATAGATACGTATCTAGGTGGGGATATTCTGGTCCAAAACGGTTTGAGAAACGTAAGGCCATGTTCGCATATAATATTTATGAACGAATTTATTTCTTAAGACTACTCGTTTCAGGTACTTTTAATTCAGTGACAATGAGGTATGTCAATACAATGTCAAAAGTATTGATTAAGGTTTTGGGAAGAGGGACTTTAATATTCACGGGAGTAATGAAATTTAATCCTGCAAGTTACATCTATGTTGTTTGCATCGATTGGTCACGGTAATCATCGTATATGCGATTTAGGCCGATTAACAACGTGCCTTTGAGCAAGTGAACGGTAATGTCATATTGAATATACCATCTCATGTAGCAGTTGTGACTGGTCAGGAATGTGTTAGGAGAATTATTTTAATATTGGTTTCTTTATCCGTAGACTACTTTTATTTCCCGGAATATAAAAAATTATTTTAGGGGAAACTACCACGTAGCATCATCAGTCATAACTGGATGACTTGTGAAGGTAAGGAAATACAAACCTCTGTGATGAAAAATAAGACAAGCGCTAAATTCGTGGGTATTTTAGCACTGAATAACAGTCAAGCTTTCGGTTCATATACGACAGCTTAAATATTACGTTTGTGAAGTGGAAGTCCTTAAACGACAAGCTATAGTGTTTACCTATTTCCCCTAATTTGTAAAGCGTTCTCTGTAGCAAGCGCCATAGACGAGCGTGAAGTTGTGCTGTAGTAGATTATATAGCTGGCGGTAGACCGATCAAAAGGCCTATTCTAAGAGAGCAGCCGGGACACATGCTCCACCTGTGTATGAGCTATTGCGGTTATGTCAAAAGTATGTAGATATCCACGAAAAAAAAAAAAAAAACTGTGCCAAGCGGGTGATCATGCAAGTACGATTAGTTACAGCAGACCGGCGGTAACAGTGCCACATAAAGTTACCTGGGACATCTAGTAGATATTTTTGTTTCCATGGAAGTCTCATTTGTTTGCAGAGTTCTACTGTACAAACAATGAGTATCGTTACTGCTGTTGTCTGACTAATCATTAGTTAATTTCGCTTTCTCATGGAAAACTTCTGTAATATAATACGTTGCGAATATCCCATGCTCTATAACAATTGAAGCCTCTCCTCCGAATCTGTTAATGAGCCAGTGTTACGGTCTGATCGATTAACTAAAAATTGGAAAGCCTGATTGAAAAAATTCGTAGTAAAGAAGAGAGCTACGTCAACAAATTTGATAACCTCAACATGAAAGGATGAAAATTTGCAGGTTCGGGCACATACGGTAAAAGGTACGCACGGATCTAGTATAGCTACATACTTTTGGGCTGCTAATTGATGTGTGCGAGGCTGCTAGAAAATCTTAACCAGCGTTATGGGAGACAGACAATTTCAGAACAGAATCTCGTAGTGGGCTACTCACAATTTTTAGAGGTTGGAGTTCCGTATGCAGTGGACTAGGCTTCTTCACATTCTCACAACAGGAGCTTCTGTATTTTTCCGCAATTAGTCCAGTGTACGTGTGGCGTGCTCTCTTTTGTTTCGGTGGAGAGTACCGAGCTGTAGTCCAGTTTGACATTTATGGTTTTTAAACTTCTGCTTTGGTTCGAGAGTCCACTACTGAGGTTACACTTTACAATCGCACGTTCAACCTGATGAGAGGATGAGTAGTTCGCACGAAGTCTCGATATCTGGTAGAAGTCGGTAGCATAGATACGGTACCACGAACGACGCGCTAGCTGCTCGTCTGCTGGTCAGGCAGCGCGTGCGATTATATAAGTGTGGCCTCGGTATACGGCTTTCCATTCTTTATGGTAACGTCCCCGCAGAGCCTGCAAGAAACCCTAAAACACACAGTTTATTGATAACAAAAAGTAGAAAAAAAAGCATTTGTCACGATACTATTTAATACTGTTAGCTCCAATGCTTCGCTTCCAAATAAAAAAAAGAGCCCATTAACGTCGTTAATGTCTTTTATCTCTAATAAACAGCAGATGTTGAAGGTGAAACGAATTGTAATTAGTAGTGAATAAATAAGTATACAATCGAATCTTTAATAAGTGCAACACTCTACAATTAATTACTTAAACATACCTACGTATGTGAAGTTTATTCGATGAATAATATCGGGAACTCTTCCTCGTATGAACCATGCTATTTAGTCTATGTATGCAGTTTACGCTTATGATGAGTAATTACCTTCTTCTCACCCACCGACCCAGTCATCACTTTCAGACGACGCAAGCACCTAATTAATTTCCCAAGGATCAGCTCCACGCACAATTCGGGCCCGTTAAACTGGCCAGAAAAGCTAAGCTCTGCAGGCTTGACTTGGTCAGAACGTCGTACTTCATTAATTTGAATCGCGTTGCAAGTAGTTTACAGCGTGTGCAAACTAGCGACATCTTCGGTGATTCTGCTGGGACAAATTAGCGGAACTTCGATCTTGCCGCTACATTTTAATTGACACGCCGTACACAAGTGGAAGGGAAGAGTACGTCCAGTTGCAATCTTTTAGGGCAATATGAACAGAAGAAAACGAGGCTCTGGCAAGCAATTACTTTGCATTCTGTAGATTGTCTGTCGTCTTTTAGGCCTGATGTGGTTTTACTGCGCTAAAGTGAGTTGCGTTTTGCAGGGTGAGTTTTAGCTCACTGCAGATAATTTTTTTATGCTTACTTAAAAGTAAAGGGGTAAGTTAGGTAATCACTGTAACGGAGCCTGCACACTACAAACGAACATAATTATATGAATAACTGAGTGATACCTCACTGGATAAATATCTTGGTAACATGGTAAGAAGTGAAGAATATGACACATAGTATCTTGACAGTGGCTTAACTGTCAGGAGACATGGCTGTTATAGGTACACATTGTACAGTAAGTGCAAGGCTCTCAGCTATATATATGTTTGAGTCTCAAGCCATGGACTCTTTTTTTTTATTTACAGTTATAGAGGAGAAAAATTTATCCTTCGTGCTAATAAAAATTGCATGGAACTGCAGAAGCAGTATGTATAGTGCATTAGATAATAATATAATTCAATTAAGTTGAGCGAGAGGAAACGTTGCCAGAAGGAAAATTTTAAAATACAAGAATGAAAGAAGAAAAAGCGATGAAGAATGAAGAGAAGATAAAATGATGAATAGCATAAGAAAAAAGGATAGAGGGAATAAGAAGCCAAGGAGGAAGAATAGTGGTATACTTTTCGTGCCTCAGAACTCTATCAACATATTCGACTGAGGTGCTGTAATATCCGGTCGGTTGTGGCAGTAATAAAATGCTAAGTCGCTGTATTTTCAATATCACAAAATCTAGAACATATATTTCTTTAACTATAGTAAATAAGTATAATGAACACCAATAACCAGCGCTATGCATCCAGTACCTACTATAGGTTGGTACCTGCAGCAGCCTGCATGTCTCATAAAAGGCAGCCCTATTGCCTCGCAGCACCGATCGTCTCACTAACAGATCTTCTAATAGCAAAAGCAGATAGCAGCCGTAGGCACCAATTAGTTCATTTATTAGGCCAAATCCGCAATGAGTGCGCGACGCAGTGTTGCCTCTCAGAGGCAATCAGCGCAATGGATCGAACAGACGTTCTGGTGCGCAGACACTCATGCAGAGCGGCACTGCAGTATATCTGAGCATTGAACAGGCGTCCTGTTACGCTGGTACACCTGAACCCTGAACAGACGTCCTGTTACACTGGTACACCTGAACCCTGAACAGACATCCTGTTACGCTGGTACACCTGAACCCTGAACAGACGTCCTGTTACGCTGGTACACCTGAACCCTGAACAGACGTCCTCTTACGCTGGTACACCTGAACCCTGAAGAGACGTCCTGTTACGCTGGTACACCTGAACCCTGAACAGACGTCCTGTTACGCTGGTACACCTGAACCCTGAGCAGACATCCTGTTACGCTGGTACACCTGGACATCGAACCCCAGTCGGATATTTATCCGCATTTATCGGCTCCCTATGAGTAACTACCTTACCTTTGATGATACTTCGGACGAGGTCCAGGCGACGTTATGCACGCCGCCCATCTTGTGCAGAGGTGAT
>LQNS02277216.1:7497288-7511930 GCA_001587735.2 Parhyale hawaiensis | reverse complement strand
GTAGCAGGACGCAGTAGCAGGAGGCGGTGGGAGCAGCAGCAGGAGGCGGTGGGAGAAGTAGCAGGACGCGGTGGGAGCAGCAGCAGGAGGCGGTGGGAGCAGTAGCAGGATGCGGTGGGAGCAGCAGCAGGAGGCGGTGGGAGCAGCAGCAGGAGGCGGTGGGAGCTGTAGCAGGACGCGGTGGGAGCAGCAGCAGGAGGCGGTGGGAGCAGTAGCAGGATGCGGAGGGAGCAGCAGCAGCAGGAGGCGGTGGGAGCAGCAGGCGGCGGTAGGAGCAGCGGCAGGAGGCGGTGGGAGCAGCAGGCGGCGGTAGGAGCAGCGGCAGGAGGCGGTGGGAGCAGCAGGCGGCGGTAGGAGCAGCAGTAGGAGGTGGTGGGAGCGGCGGGCTACAGATGTCGGCGGACCCTCGTCTCAGTGACAACTTACACGAAACACCCATTTTGTCCCCCGCCTCCCCGCCGTTTTTTGAACTTGGCTTTCATTGTGGTACGGGTGGATGTTGCGGTAGACGGAGTGGCTGTTGCGGTAGACTGTGTGGTTATTGCAGTAGATGTTAAGACTGTTGCGGTAGACGGAGTGGCAGTTGCGGTAGAATGTGTTGGTGTTGCGGTAGACGGAGTGGCTGTTGCATTACATGTTATAACTGATACGGTAGACTGTGGATGTTGCGGTAGACGGTGTTGGTGTTGCAGTAGATGTTAAAACTGTTGCGGTAGGCGGAGTGGCTGTTGCATTACATGTTATAACTGATACGGTAGACTGTGGATGTTGCGGTAGGCGGTGTAGCTGTTGCGGTAGACGGTGTGAATGTAGTGATAGATATCATGGATAGTGCGGTAATGGGTGAGGCCACTAGGGAAGATGTTGTGGCAGACGGTGTGGATGTTGTAGTAGACGTTATGGCCGTTGTGGTAACCGGTGCTGTTGTTACGGGGACGGTGCGGCTGATGTGGTAAATGGAGCGATTGTTGCGATAGATGATGTGGCTAAAACGCTTGGGCTGTCGAGGTATTGCTCCTCCAGTTTTCGATGTGGCTGTTGCGGTAGATGGCGTGGCTGTTGCAGCAGACGGTCTGGCCCTTTTGGTTGACAGTGTTGCTCTTGCGGTAGAGACTGTTGTAGCTATCCCTGCTGTTGCTGTAGAAGTGAGAGTAGATTACCAAAGACACATGTCTACGGTGTATTCTTCTAACATTTGACTACCAGAGAATGACACTGCCAGCTTCAGAAAAGTTATATATACTTTATATTCCCCCGCAGAGTAGGTTGATGTATTTACTAGATTGCAACTGAATTCTAGAGCTTACTTGCAGAATGTTTCTGTACCAAACGGAGGTGAGAGCCATGAGCTGTGCTGAGGTTTAAGTTAGTTTCACGAATCTTGCTCCACTCCCGCCCTGTTCTCCGGCAGATCGTCACCACATTTTCTCTATGCGAGGCCCTTATAAGCTTTTTATGTTCCTTAAATTGTTTTTATGAAACTTTCCGTGTAGCGCCGAGTTTCTGGAGGGGAGACTTTTCATTATTTTAGAAGTCAGTTAACGCCGACAGCTTCTGTTCCGCTCGGTTCAGGGGACGATGGACTTGGACTGGGCAAGTCGTTAGTATGTACAGAAGAACTGAAGGCCATGGTTGTGCTTCGTGGCACTGCAGGTATTGTGGAATCGGTGGGTCGCCATTCCGTTCAGCTGGACCGGAGACCAGTGCTGTACTGCGGTAGGTAGTTGGTGTGTGGCGGTAGTACGTTTCTGAGCACTGTGCAGTGGGTGCAGTCTATGTACCTACGAGTAGGAACTCCGGCCTGGACTTTTGTGAGACATCGGTCGTCTCATTCGCAGTGCGTATCCCCTACACATGCATGCATTCTTCATAGGAGTTCCTCGTGGTTCTGTATCACGAATGTGCTGCTCAATAATTTTTGGGCTTCGCTCTTGCGTCGGTACCAATGAACATTTCAAACGGTAAAAACAGTGCCATAACAAGATAAGCACTCTGAGAGAGCATACCTCCGCCAAGCAATGCAGTACGAGCAAGAAACTGGGATTAGTCCTCAATCCAATATTTCTCTTTGATCGTCACCAAAATCTACTGTCCGCATAAAATTTCTCGCAGTTCCTCTTAATATCTTGAAGATCCGCTAATAACTTTTTGAGTTATGTTGTAACAAGCAAAACGTTAGAGAGATAGACACCGTAAAAAAGCGACCAGAGCATCTCTGAACAGTAGTCATATGTGCCTTGTAATATTCCTAACTAGAGCACTCTGAGAGCGCATGCCTCCGCCAAACAATGCAACAGTAACGAAAATTCAAATTGGTTCTGAAACCATGATCTTGTTTGTATCAACACCAAAATTTGATCATTTGCGCCTTTAAATATTTAAAAATAACAATTTCTGCAATTTTCTTGAATATCCGTTCTTAACTTCTTTAGTTTTGCTGCTAATAAACATAAGGCAAACTCACAAGCGGACTAACCAATCATTACCAAAATATGATCATTTATGTCTTTTAACATTAGGTACTAACAATCCCTGGAAATTTCAAAAAGATTCATTCATACCTTTTTGAGTTTTTGTGCTAACAAGCATAAAAAATCAAACACAGCGACAAACAAACGAACGAACAGATCATGACAAAAATTTGACCATTTATTTTTCATTATTCCTAACAACTCATGGAAATTTCATAAAAATCAATCAATAACTTTTTGAGTTATGGTACTAAGAAAAAATGAGGCAGACAAACAAACAAATAAACAAACCGACCTTCACCAAAAATTGATAATCTGTTGCTTGTAACATGCATGCCTAAGATCCCTGTAAATTTCGTTAAGATCCGTTCATGACTTTTTGAGTTATCTTGATGACAGACAAAGAGACAGACAGACAAACACGACAAAAACATTACCTCCTTGGCGGAGGTAACAATTCTCGTAAATTTTTAAAAATCCATCTATAACTTTTTTTTCTCAGTTATAGTTTGACAAACTAAACGACAAAGAGATAAACATACACACCAACCAGATGATAGATTATCATAAAAAGTTGGTAACTCGTAACGCTTAAAATTTCTAACTATGCTTGCAAATTTGATGAAGGTCTGTTCATAGCGTTTTTGGTTATGTCATCAACACAAACTTAAAAATTAACAGGCAGACAAGAAAATGGACCAAAAGATCACTTAAAAAGTTTGTCTCTTTTTTCCGCATCAATCCAAACATTTCCTACAAATTTCGTAAAGAACCGTTCATAACTTTTTGAGAAATGTTACCAAGGAAAATCAGGTTAACAAAAAAAAAAAAAAACAGTGAATCAGATATCCACCAAAAATTGATCATGTGTTCTTCGTAATATGCTTAATGATCTTTGTTAATTTCATAAAGATCCGTCAATAACTTTTTGATTTTTCTCGGCTACAGATTAACTCCGACAGAAAGATAACCTCCTTGGCAGAGAAAATTGTGCATGCATATGTTTCGTTCTGACTATGTGTTTTGCAGAACAGAGAGTATCTACTCAGTAAGTGATTTGCATGCTGGAAAGTGCCATTATCTAGTTTCTAGACACACCAGTATTTAATTTTTTCAAGCAAGAACGTCATGAGTACAAGGTGCTAACGCGACAAAAAACTACATACATGTTTGGCTGGGAACTAAGTTCTTACAGTTTTTTTTTTACCATTTTGGAATGCATTTGATTTTTCAGTTATGGAATACATTTTTCAATAATTGTATTTGGAAAATATTTTTAGTCTATTTTTCTTGTGTTCGAGTATTCTTAGATAATTTCTGTTTATTTTCAGCCCGTCAATATGGCTTGTCAATTGGAGAAAAATTACCATTTCCGATATCTTTTTTTTTTTGCTTTCAACCAATGTTTTAAGGCCACAAAAGATGCTTACGATATTTGGACAGGGCGCCATAGCTTGAAAGGTCACTCGTTATTGGTATGCCAAGTTCGAAAATGGAATTTTTTAACTCGAAGATTCTCTCATTCTAGTCATCCAGTCGAGATCGATGAGGAACGATTAAACCATCTTTTGCACAAAAATCCTCATTAAACAACAAACGATATGGCAAAGAAAATGGAATACTCTCATTCTGCTGCACAGAAGTATCTTCACTCGATGGGAAAGGTTTAGAAGTATGGATCATAGGTTCTGCATGCTTTAAGTGACAGCTACAAAATTCAGCGAGTAATAATCTCCGTCAGTTTGCTTGCTCGTTACCGCTCAACTCATTGACACAAGCAACGATTTCTGTAAAGAATGGGTTTTGGAAATGTAAAATGGTGTCTGCTCATCAATCAATGACATGCGCGGAATCGTGGTTACTAATGAGGCTGTTGGATGAGTTTTTCAAACAAGGGTAGTTTTTACGGACGAGGAATTGAATATCGTGCTGAACGCTGGGAAAATTTGTAAACACCAATGGTGAATATATTATTGATTAGTTAGTTGTTATTTTTATTAAACCTTTCGAAAAAATGTAACTAAATCAAGCGCAAAAACTTAGTTTCCAACCCAATATAAATATATAAATAAATATATACTTTGTGTCCTCTCCTTAATTGACCCTTGTTATATGATTGAAGCAAAGGTTATTATCAAAATATAGTGCATAATATGCATCTACAACCAAAATACGCCTATGACAGGAGCTATAACATTATCAAAGTTTTTGTACCATTTTTAAACTATTCTTTTTACAATTACAAATAATCTAACAGAACCTTTTTGGACAGCAGTTGGAGTTGCTCTGAAAACAAAGTATTGTGCTTTCGTAAGTGGTATTGGTAGCGCTGATCGTTATTGGGTTGATAGGAAGATCAGCTGCAATGGCTGTGCGCTTCCTCCTAATAGTAGAATCATGATCACAAACATGAACAGAGAAGAGGTCCCGATGTACTTTCTTTGGCGTAATTTTTTGACGCCGCGTGTACTATTTTATAAAATGTCTACTACAGCGAACAGATTTTGTAATAGCGTCAGAAAATGTCTACACTACAAATGCTTTAAGAAAGAAGTTGTAGGCAGTTATACTATATTAGGAAACGAAAAGCGCAGTCAAGGCATCAAAGTTTCAGATTATTGAGCACGTACGTATATTCTACACTGGTGTCTTCTTATGCGGCTCCAGCAGTGACTGTTATATAGGTTTATCTCACTATCACTGATCACACTCCGTTAGCGCTATATATGGTCAGGTTGATACAACTGTCATAATCTTATTAATGTAAACATACTCGTTGCGCTAACATACTCGTAAACATACTCGCACTATCATCAAACTGTCACTAAGTTGAATGTCAATCAAAGAGTTCTCCCTCGCTGCCCAACACATGGATTTGACCGTTACCGTTAAATCATTAATAAAGTTATGCAGAAGTTTTTCAAGTGTCCATTATCGATATATAATTACAATGACGAAGCGCAAATGCAGCGCAGTTGGTATTATTTCAGCTTGAGCTGCCGTGAAAATCTCTCAGAGATGCAATTACCGCTAACAGAAATTCATGATGATTTCATATTCAGCCGCTGGAAAGCTTCAAATAGTACTTTGCATCATAGCTGTTCGGTTGCAGCCAAGCGCATAACAAGAGACAGCGCGTCTAAATTCTATTTCATAAAGCTTTAAATTATTTATATCACCATTATCGCCATGAGTGCACGTCTCTTTAGAGCATAATTTTCTGTTCGAAATTATTTGTTTGTCGTCACTACAGCAGCAGTTCAAAGCTCGTCTGTAACTCTCCCTCCCTCTCTCTTTCTCTTCAAGCCTTTCTATCGACAGCCGTGAAATTGTGTACAATCTGTTCGACACTTTCTCATTGCCGATATTAAATTCAGAAATTGAAATGGGTTGCCCCTTGCGCTGAAGTTGCAACAAAAAGAGGCGTGTCAAATTGTGTGACTTACCGTGGCCGGACTCAGCGACTCATTCGGCGCACCCTTTGAGGATATCATCCAGAACATGTAGTGTCATCCAGAGATTGTAGTATCAGCAAGAGACTGTAGTATCAGCAAGAGATTGTAGTATCAGCCATAGTATGTAGAAAAAACTCTATTGTAACCATGCAGGTAGCAGGTAGTTTCTCATGTCCAAACAAATGTAAACACGTAACACAATCTGCAAAATTTTATATACTTACAGCAGTGCGATGGATTAACGGCCTGCCACTTCTATCAGCTTCACTGTCTTTAGTGGAAGTCTCGAATTTTAATTTTATGATCAGTTGTTTCAGAATTTTATTCAGTGATTGAGAAGTTGCACTGTCATTGTATATTACAGTTTTTCCCGGATCCTTAACACACACATGACTTCTCGAAGGCAGTTCGTGAGCAGCCAGAGGAGCAATATACTGTACGTGATCTCTCCAAGCTCTACTTCAAGTTTGCAAAGCATAAGTAATTTATAGTGAGATTATAATAAGTTCCACGAAAATTACTCCCAAAGACCGGCATTGCAGATTGGATTTTGTTTGTCGCACTTCCGTGAACATCTACGCGCTTACAGTTGCCAAACAAGTTAATCCAGAGTTATACCTCTGAATTTCAAAATAGTCCCACTGTGCTAGCCCCACTTGCAGAAATTCCACGACACACTGGATTGCCGAAAGTCTCCCCTACTACACTTGTGTAGCATCCCTGGTCTGCAGCGCCCCTGACAACAACTGCCGCTTCTTGCTAACATTTTCGCCATTGGTTTTTGAATGAGCTTCCTTGCATATGACACTCGTATTTTTTCCCTCGGTCTATAAAACTTCCATTATTGATCTGCTAACGAGACTTTAAAAGAGCGCGTGGCGTTCGAGATTTCCGATATTTTTACTCCCTGATTATCAGGACTCCGGACCGGCCACCGAAGGCGCCAGCAAAAAGGCCAAGCGAGCCATTAAAAAGCTCTGTGGAAAAGTCCAAAAAAGGCATGGACCCGAGAAGAGGAGCGCCCTTACACCGATGTTCTTGGAAATTTGCGAGTAACGTATGAGTTTTTGATGACAGCCTAAGTTGGAAGATGTCACCGAGCGTGTCACAGGCACTTTTAGACAAACTTTGGTCCTCTTTCTTGATAGCCAAAATTTTGTTCACTTTATGCTGATGACTTTATTGTAAGGGTGACACGAAATTCTCGAGACGACAGCCGTTCAGTGTATAAAGTTTGCTCTGAAAATGGTGTCGCATCAGCGGCTGTTACTTCAAACTGCCATTGTTTCTTTGCTTTACAAAGCTAAGAACTGGAGTACTTTTTGTTGGAAGAGTAATAGATCGTTGAGAATTGGGGAAAATTGAAAAGTCATAAAATATAGGTCATAATATAAAATGAGGTGTTGATGCTAACTAATGCATGCACCGTGATACCTGAATGGCGGGATAATAATGGTAACAGGGAAGACACGGCAATACTTAGACAATTATAGATGTTGTCAGAGCAGGGCGCTGCCTTGTTGCGGCCTTCTCTGATATTCTAAGGCTTTTCCCGCCCTTTACTCATCTCTGAAGGCTGTAGGACAAGTGTTCTCGAATCACTTACTTTCGGCCGCCATTCGGCTCTCTTTGTTATTGCACTAATGATATAAGGGAGTTAATCCGCATTATTGAGATCTTACCCAGCAGAAATTTAGGATCTTTTGTAAACACATTATAGACATTTTTCAGGATAGTACTTCACGATCGTTGTTGCACGAGGGCCGGACTGGGAAGTTGTGTACGCGAATCAGTTTATTTTTATTCATATTAAATGTTAAGTGATACAATCAATCTACTCTAATGATCAATGAATTATTAGATACATATTAATTAACAATGCAGTAGTACTGCAGAATTGAAAGTAGATTTCCCTCTTTTGCTTTTCAGGACAGTTGTTATTGTTGCTATATTTTGGAACGTTGCTGGACATACAAGGCTGTCTTATTACCCTGCTATGCAACAATAGGCTTCTAAAGGATTATGTTGGGGAAAGCCTACTATGCGGATGAAATCCATGGTGATGATATAAGAACCTCCGCCGACGAGGTTAAGTTTTTGCCGGGTTTGTCAGTTTGTTCGACTGTTTGTGTGTCTGTCTCTTTGACTGTCACCAAGATTACTCAAAAAGCTATGAACAGATCACGAAATTTTACAGGGATTGTTAGGTATGTTAAAAGTAAGAGATGATTAACTTTTGGTGAAAATCCGTTCATCAGTTTGTTTGGCTGCCTATTTTTTCTTATTACCATAACTCAAAAAGTTAGAGTCAAATTTTCATGAAATTTACATGAGTTGTTAGGTATATTACGAAGAGCAGGTGACAAAATTTTTGTGATGATCTGTTTGTTCGTTCCTTTGTTTGTCGCTGTGATGGATTTTATGCTTGTTAGCGCAATAACGCAAAAAGTTAGGAATGGATCTTTATGAAATTTATAGGAATTATTAGTAGTGTTAAAAACATAATTGAATAAATTTTGGTGATTATCGGTTGGCCCGCGTGTGTGTGACTTATGCTTGTCATAATGTTTGTTAGCAGCATAACTCGGAAAGATATGAACGGATCATCAAGAAAATTACAGAAACCATTAATACAATCAAAAGGCACAAATGATTAGATTTTGGTGTTGATACAAAGAAAATACAAATGGTTTCAGAACAAATTTGATTTTTTTTGTATCCGTTGCCTTACTAGTCGGAGGTATGCGCTCTCACAGTGCTATCTAGTTCCGTTTTTTTTCAGCTGGGCAGCAAGGCCAGAAGTTGTCATTAGTTGTTTTACGCCCTAGACTAACCATTAGGTCACCTGGTAGGGCTCCGAAACATTATCTACGTCTATCTGTCATTGTTAAATTAGTATGTACAGGTCTTATGGTGTCATATCCTGAACTGTAAATTGACTTTCGATTAAATATTTTCTTTTCCAATTATTAATTTTTTAGTTCAAAGGGGCAAAGGCCGTGGCTGAAAATATTCGCTCCCACGGCGGTCGACAAGCCCCTGCTGCAAATATCTCAATACAGCTATGAAAATTGGGATTGCAAGAAACAGAAAATGCTCCAAAGTCTGCACCCAGCTCTGTATATATCACCATGAATATTGAGCCCCTCGTACCAGAAGCTGTTTGAGACGCGCTGCACACCAACGCTGCATGCTGATCTGCACCGTACTCACAGACAAAATACAGTCTACACATCAGAACATACCGCGTAGATAACTTCTCTGATTGCTTTACTTGCATTCGGATAACGAACAGTTCGGTCAATATTATATCAGAATAGGTTTTCCTTCATCGCTCCACAAGTTCATAGTATCTAAATAAAAATGGAAATACTGTATAGGGAATTCACTCGTTATCAGCGATAGTCAAGTATATGATTGTATTTTTGAAAACGGAGAATGTTATTGCACGAGCATAAATTTTAAAACTATACAAACAAAAAATTCGGTAATAACAACAACCAATTTAATATAGCTATTACGATAATAGACTGCCACAAACATACAATTGTATTAAGCTATTCCCCTGTCTCTGCGACATACTGAACCCTACTTATCAGAGCGTGGTCAATGTACATTTCAAACCGTACTGTCCCTACGAGAAAGGCAGTTTATTGCATGAGAGGAAGGGTTAACCAACGTGAAATGCAAAACTCTAGAAAGCCTTTGGGTCAGCCTGCCATGAGGCGCGTCGTGCGGTCCATGCGAGGACTCAGCTGCCGCTACAGCGGAAATAATTCCTGTCAATCAATCACTGACGCCGGGAGTTTTTATCCCCAGACAAGTGTGCTATTGTAGCTGCTTCATGTACGTCTCATCATGTCAATTAGCAACGCCTTGTCAATTTGTCTCTGGTGAAACTTGCGCCAACTGCGACAAGGGTTTGTGCTAGCGGGCAACTTCGGCTTGCCGCAACACTGTGCTGGGGATAGCACAGCACTGACAGGAAGACTAATGCACTAATGGCACACTAGGTTACTTATTGGTGAACCGACTCAAATCTACTAAAGGTAAAGGTGATATTGTCTTGAACGTGCACCCCATATAAGAAACCCACATGCACTGGTTTCTTGCTGCAGATAAGTGCTCACTGGCGTCATGAGGTGCGTACGGCTACAATCGACCACAGATTGTTCGAGCTAGAGCCTCATATAGACCGAAGGCTTGATTAAGAACTGCACCCGCCGACAATTTCGGTCAGTGTCACTTCTCCCCTCCTGTGACGTGCTATGAATGACAGAAATGCTGACGTTCTTCACTGCCTCATGCTCAGAACATGTGACTTCCAGATAATAAAACTGTTAGCGATTTTAACAGCTTATCCATCGGGGGCGATGGGGGCTGCAAAATGTTAATGTATAGCTCTTTTTAAAACTAGGCACATAGGTACAATTTCACCTGGCTGTTGCTTTTGCGCTGCCGTAGAAACGTTACAATTTGTTAAGTTCAAAACTCGGCTTAGAGCCAACAGATAGAATGAAGGTTTAGTTGTGGCAGTCAGCGACACGTACGTGTTAACAGAATTGATTTGATGACATCACATGCGATGATCAGTACTAGGCAAGGTGCTACGGTCAGGACTGTAAACATATACGGTCAGGGCTGGGTACAGATACAGCCACGACACATTAAATCTACAAGAGACATCAGCCCATACGATGAGGACCCACGACAGTGACACGGTACAAAGGTCTCACAAACATCCGTCATAGGTTACGCGCTGAACGTGTTTCAACGAAGCTGCCCAGGATTGTAGCCGCAGTAATACCTCTGGAGGGACATCCTCCTTCTGATGTGAGAGGCTCAGACAGACAAGATGGTGGGATACGGGGGCGGCTGTTCTGGAATACTTCCATGGCTGCTTTAGTTCCTCTAACTCCCAACATTATGGCTACCTCAGGTTCGTTCGATAAGTTTCTGTATCTCACGAGAAATGTCTAGTTTTCTAGATAGGAAGCTTACGAATATGAAAATTTCTTATATCCGAGTGGACCATAGAGTTTCATTAATTTTATTTGGTAATATACTAAATGAACATACATGTCTACATTACCATAGGGAATTTTCAACCTATGTCCTCGTTAGATGTGCCACTTTAAATGCGTTGCAGATACACAGCGGTAAATCCCTTTAACTTTAAATGATACTTATGTATTTTTAGGAGGTAAATCTAAAGATAAATCTGGCTAGATCTACCTGTTACTAGATTTACCTGGTAAAAGATAAATATCAACTTACCTTGAGAGAGATATTTCTGTATGTAATTGACGTTTAATTCGGAAGTTATTCACGTTAGCAGGATAAGATATGCTATCAATGTGTTTGTAGGACTACATCGTATGGCGACAGGTCGCAACGAACGTCTCAACCTGCTGAAAGTGGCAGAACGTACTGTACGGCTATTGGCCGGGCCACTCTTTACAATCGCATGTTCAACTTTCGAGCGGACTTTCAGCTTGTGCGTCATTTATCGTACCGTAACTATGTCAGAGATTTTCACGCTGTATCGGGACGACTTGCTAGCTGAACGTCCACTCATAAGTTCAGCGTGCGATTACATAGTGTGTCCCTGGAATAAGATAAGTTAACTTGAGCGTACACGCTTAGTATAGATCCCCAAAATAACGGTGCAGCAGAACGTTTAGGTGTGGATTAGTGCCATACTATTTACCGGAAACTGCTTGGAAAACCAGGGACTTTGTCTAAAAGATTTCTTCCATCTCAGAGAATGAAAACAATAGTCAAAAGATTCATTTAGGGTGACCACACTGAGTCCTCGTGAGTAAGCGGTTCTTCTCCTGTACCGCTCACTCACCCTGGCCGCCACCTAGATAGAAATAGGTGGAACCTTGAAAAATAAATAAATAAATAAAACTGACACTAAGGTATCCTGCATAAAATGGTGACATATAATGCTGTAACATCCAGCAATTCAGACTACTTACTGTCTCCAAGGCAGCAACGTGCAGCAAGCCCCCTCCCCCCCCCTCCCCCACGCGCTACATTCCATTAGTTTGGGCAGCGATAGATGAACACCTCAGCTCAGTAATCAACCAATTAGGAAACTATTGTGACAGTCCAGGGAAGCAGAAAGTAAGCAGTGCAGCGGGCGGAACGTGCGTATCTCCAATGCCGGTTATTGTGCTACAACTTTTGGTATGGCAGATCTTCGGTTATATAAGGTCTGAGCTGCGGCTGGGTGCTATGACGTAGGTTGGCAGACTTATCAAAAGGAAGTTTTCCCCTGACTGATTACATGTAAGATTTATTCAAAATAATTTGTGTAATGTGTAAACAGGCTTTTTTTTGCAACAGTGAAAAGGACTGTTAAGTTTATTTCTCTAAAAAACTAAATAAAAATAGTTAAGAGTATAAAGTGTAAATATATATATATATATATGCATGCTAGGAGAGTTTTCAAAAGTCTTCTGGGTTTTACTGTAACATACAGTACATACAGTAAAACCCAGAAGACTTTTGAAAACTCTCCTAGCATGAATATACCTGGGTGTCAACGTATATTCAAGAAATTCATATATATATATATATATATTTACGCATCTATGAAAATGCATGTATGTTTATATTCATTTGCCCCGTAGATTCAGACATTCTTCTGTGTTCTTGACTAAAACAAAGAAGCTCAGCAACTGGATGGACTTGTAGCGTGTACTCGTTTGCTGATGTCTCCTAGATTAGGAATTACATACATTCTTCGACGCCGAATTCGAAGTAATATTTTATGCGATAATCGCTCACTCTATCATAACTGCCTCTTTTATAAACTTGAGGATGTACGATGTATTGCTCAAGAACATCGTACAGTAATACCTACGAAGTTTATGTTCACGTGGCCAGTCGTGTGTACTTTTATAAATTCCTGTATATTTTCCTTGTGAGTGGCCTCCTCTTTATGGGACTGAACCCAATAGATATCGTGTAATAATGTTGCTTACTATGTGCTAGCAGGAGTATTTGTGTACCTCTTCTGTTCTTAATAGAAGTCTTGTTATTATTATTGTTATTTGGCTAAGAAACATTGTGATACATGGAGCCCGACTCCGTATGATGATGACATTGACACGTTGGCAGACTCTCTAACAACGTTCTTGCTACAGCCAGCTGTAGCGTAAGAGGAATTTGGCTGTGTTGCAAAAAGGGATACTTATGTTGATGGAAGTATGTGTATCTCTACATCGGCAAACATTGGTCTATGTCATTAGCAGTTGAGAGTACCAACGCATATCGTAGCGGCTTGGGGGTGTCCGAGCAGAATCTAGCTGGGGATTTTGTTTTTCTCGAGCTTATGCACCTTAAGAACAAGTATCTCTGTAAACTTTAGAGAAGTCTTCGCTCAAAGTGATCTATCAAACTAAACCCAATGAAAAGCCTCCCGTTAGCTGCTGGTGCGCCAATGGAAGAATTATGAGAAACTAATCAAGTTCTACGAACTCTTCGAGTCAACAACAAAACGCCTCGCCTTCATTTGTTGGTACTTGCCAGTTTGGAAGCGATTGTTGGTTTTAATAAGTTGGTGTGACCGGTTCTTTGAGGAGCTCTACAGCCCAATGACGCGGTCATACAGCGCCTTAATGGCTGGAGAGAGCAGAGAAGACTGGTGTTATGGGAACATTTTGATGGATTTGCTAAAATTTCTTTGGTTTGATAATCCTCACGACTTGTGAACACTGACGAGTGACTTGTTCGCAGGCCGCTTCATCGCTTTTTTTTTCGTCAGAAATTTCTTCTGTTTTAATACAGCTATTTATCTCATCACTTAGTGGAGGCTTCGTAGTGTAGAGCTCTAAGTACATAAGTTTTCTTCTGCGGTAAAATTATGTTATCAGTAGCGCGATAACGTTATATAATTCTCCATATGGTTGCAGTATCTGACCTTAGACAAGTATGAGTGTGTCTGCTTGATGTCATTTCAAGTTTATGTAAATAATTATTTACTTGTCCAGTGGCGACTGATTTCCAAAACTAATCGTTCTCACTTTTTCCAGTTACCTAAATTATAGTCTAATGACTGTATCTTTTTCATTTCGTTAGTATATGTTATAATAATTTATTCAATTAATTAGAAACAAGGCATGTGCTTGTTAGTTTGATAGGGTTGCAGATGCCGTCCAATATCAAAACAAAATTGCCATTTCAAAAATAGTAACAAAGTCACAAAATTAAATAAAATTGACCATCCGCAGAAGCTCCGGTGCTCCTCGGAAGAGCGAGAAGTGATAGCCTCGCCGTACGTCTGGCTCAAATGACTCGAGCATTGTCGCAGGTATGTTTGTCATGCAGCAAATCCCTTTTGCTTTATCACCCAGCGTGCGGATATGACACATCTGCTACGTGTGTACAATGCCCCAGTATTAAGGTAAGAATGCCGGCCCAGAACATTCGTTTGGGCTCAGCGATTTCCTCGGATGACGTATGTAAACAGAGGAGGCTCCTGGATATCCATTAAATCGCTGAACAAAAGCTCCCTCAGTGAGTGTTCTGACGATCCGTCATGGCTGGAGGCAGGCTGTGAAAGAGCGCGAGCATCGCACTTCCACGCCACAGTTCTGTTGTTTACAGCGCCTGCAGTGTGTCATGTGCGGAGCACCACGCCACAGTTCTGTTGTTTACAGCGCCTGCAGTGTGTCATGTGCGGAGCACCACGCCACAGTTCTGT
>LQNS02277216.1:7451712-7480141 GCA_001587735.2 Parhyale hawaiensis | reverse complement strand
ATATGTGAAGGTGGTGCGCTGGATATGTGAAGGTGGTGCGCTGGATATGTGAAGGTGGTGCGCTGGATATGTGAAAGTGATGCGCTTGATATGTGAAGGTGGTGCGCTGGATATGTGAAGGTAGTGCGCTGGATATGTGAAGGTGGTGCTCTGGATATGTGAAGGTGGTGCGCTTAATATGTGACGGTGGTGCGATTGATATGTAAAGGCGGTGCGCTGGATATGTGAAGGTGGTGCTCTGCATATGTGAAGGTGGTGCACTGGAAATGTGAAGGTGGTGCGCTTGATATGTGAAGGTGGTGCGTTTGATATGTGAAGGCGGTGCGTTTGATATGTGAAGGCGGTGCGCTGGATATGTGAAGGTGGTGCGCTGGATGTACGTGAAGTGTCTGGGATATGTGAGTATTGTGTGCTGCATATGTGATGGTAGTGAGCTGCAAATGTAAGAAGTTCGTGGGCTGGAATGAAGGTGGTGCGCTTGATATGTGAAGGCGGTGCGCTGGATATGTGAAGGTGGTGCTCTGCATATGTGAAGGTGGTGCGCTGGATATGTAAAGGTGGTGCGCTTGATGTACGTGAAGTGTCTGGGATATGTGAGTATTGTGTGCTGCATATGTGATGGTAGTGAGCTGCAAATGTAAGAAGTTCGTGGGCTGGAATGAAGGTGGTGCGTTTGATATGTGAAGGCGGTGCGTTTGATATGTGAAGGCGGTGCGCTGGATATGTGAAGGTGGTGCGCTGGATGTACGTGAAGTGTCTGGGATATGTGAGTATTGTGTGCTGCATATGTGATGGTAGTGAGCTGCAAATATAAGAAGTTCGTGGGCTGGAATGAAGGTGGTGCGCTGGACAGGTGAATGCGGTTTAATGGTTATGTGATGGAGGTGAATTAGATATGTGAAGTGGTGCGTTATGTATGTGTCGGTAGTGCATTGGAAATGAGGTAGTGATGAACTGGGCATATAAAAGTAGTGGCTAGCTGGCTAAGTGCTTGTGACCTGGATATGTAGAGGTAATAGTAGGCTGGATAAGTGGTGGTAGTGAGTTGAACATACGGTGGTGATTTGTAAAGGGGATATGTAATAGAGGTGAGCTGGTAGTGGTGAGCTGTACAATAATAGGCGGTGGTGGTGACTTAGAAATGTGACGGTAGTGAGGTGGATATGTGGAAGCAGTGGGTAGCTGGATATGTGGTAGTTAGTCGATATCTAGCGGTATTAGAGCTCTGGAAATGTGGTGGTTTTTGTGTCAGCTAGATAAGTATTGGTTGTGATTTATAGTTCCCGCATTGAATTGGTGAGCTGGTTATGTTGTAGTTTTAGCGCTGCTGTTTGATGATGACCATTTTAGTCCCTGACGTTAGTTACATGTGCAAATAATGAGCACAATTTCCACTGCAAGATCACCTTGTTTGGAAGAGTCAGAAACCCACTTATTGAATCTTGAGTGTCACAGCGCATTCCACCAGTTAAAAAAACTACAGAAATTAGCGAGATTTTTAATGAATATAAAATATTTTGATAGTTCAAATGGACAAGCTCCAATATTAATGAGTTTGGCGAAAGTACAATAGCTTCTTAGCACTCAATGAAAGCTATGAAATATTTTGTTTACTCTAGCTGTTAAACATCAGAGCTGCAACTGCAGCAGTAGCTACCGCTAATTCGATTGTAGATTTAGCGTGTTGGAAACTATTGTAGTTAGAAACAGTAGAAAATAAACAGAACTATTGTGACAAAGTATGACCGAAGGAACATAATGCGGCGTATGACGATGAGGTCTATACCGTACAATAGAGTAACGTTTGGCAGACGGTTCCGAGTGTTAGACACGGCACCGAAAGGCTCTATAGTTCATGTATGCTGCCTAATGTTATATTGCTTGATTTAGCCGTACAATGGAGCAGAAACTGATACAGTGGAATATTACATACCAAAGCTAATGAGTATTGATTGCGTGGTGTGTTTGGGGCAGAGCGGGGCAGAGGGTGTGAGCAGATCCTAAGTTCTGGAAATACGAATGCTCGAGTTGGACAAATTCGTGACGTAAATTAAACCTATTCAGGTATTATTTTAGCATGAAAACGTAGGATGGGTCATTTTCATCCTTTGACGGATTAGTAAGTAACGACTAAATTGTGCTAAGGGCGTGTAGAGGTCTTGAGAAGCCTTGGGCCAACTACTTGATTGTATATCTTAGAAACACGAGCAGAAGCCTTTTTTCTGACACAGATGAAGAGGAAAAAATATATGCTGTATGATGTACATACATATATATTTGAGCTGATGAGACATTCACATCTAATAAGATGAGATGGCTGGCAGTAGACGGATCAACAGGCCCATTCCCGGAGGGCAGTCGAGACTAACGCTGTGGTCCTCTATGAGCTATTGTCGTTACTGAGTGGTCAATGTACCCTAGATTCTGTAAAGATAAAAAAATAAAAACCCTCACCTTTGGATGCCAATTGCCAATACACTCTTGTACATCTTATTTTTGTAACGGTGCAGTGGGTGGTTTGCTTCATACAGTAGTTATAAGAGAGTATGAGAGCACCCACCCACCCACAGCACTGCTTGCTGTAACTAGGTGGAAAAAACAGACATTGGCTCTATAGCCTTCTTTTCAAGCCAGCCAAATGCAAGTAGATCATTGAAAAACCGTAGGTTTAGTGCAGTGGCAGCCGCAGTAGATGCAAATGGTGCAGCTCATGGAGCTGTAACTGTAAGGGCACATGTGATGGCAGCCGCTGTTGGCAGGTCTGGTAGAGATTTAGCTGCTTGTGACCACGGAAATCAAGCGAATTACATTTTATGACAACATATTATGATAGTTGTTTGCTGTCGTCAAACTATCTTTCTAAACAGTGTACATATGTCTCAACAACCGAAGAGGGACTGGGAAGGTATAAGAAAGAGACCAAGACATGCGTATCGTACGCCGTACGCACTGGTTATTAGGAAGATGTTAATCGTGTTCCTTGAGCCGCAGTAATTAAATCGTACATGAATGTATTGGCATGCAGCAGCTGTGACGCTCATAGGCAGAAATGCGCGCCATGGTTCACTCGGTAAAAAAAAAAATAGAACTACCGACACGTCTAAATGGTAGCTACTGGAATACGGAGATACAGACCACCGCAGCTGACATCCGCTGACAAACAGGAATGTAGGGACCTGTAGCTGACATACGGGAGTGCAAAGGCTTATAGCTGACGTCAGCTGACACACGGGAGTACAGGGACCCCCGGCTGACATCAGCTGACACAGAAGTCATCAGCCGCTGACACGCAGCACAGCCCTGCAGTTGCGAACCTCTCCCCGTAGGCTGATTGTCACTTGTTTCAAAGATTGGCGCATGTCGCACTGCCTGTACAGCCTCAGTGCAGGCCGCCTGCTGCCACAAAGCAAATAATTATCTCGAAGCATCATCTATATGTGCCTGCTCAAGAAAGTGCACGGGCTAACTTAAGCTTCTTGAGGGCGATATTTACCATCGGAAAGAAGTTGTTTCATCAAAGGATATAGGGAAAAATATTTCAGTTTTTGTGGGCAATAATAGCAGCAAGCGAAACTTCAAGGAGTGACGTGCGACTGGACGCCGGTCTCAACTGGGGTTCTATAAAGTAACATGCTGAGCCCACTCCTGTTCATAATTCACATCAATGATCATGATTCTAACATCAGCAGAATATTAGTAAATGTGCAGATGACACTGAATTATGCTGACTCGAATACAAAAAGACCTTGACCACTCATAAAATGGGCCACGATGTAGCAGACGAATTTCAACGTTCGAAAGAACTAAAAACGCCTTAGTCAGTCTGGAAATGAGCTGGATAGAACTAGCAGCCGTCACTCAACAATGTGACCTAGGATAAACTATCATAAACAAACAAACAAATTGAAACACAGTCTGAAGTTAGACAGAAGTTTTAAAATGACAAGCAGAGTACCGGAACTTATTACCGGGAATTTTAAACATAAATCTAAGGACACAGTCTTTCCTTTCTTCAATTCTCGTCGCTGCATCAGTTTAATGATGCACACAAAATGGAGAGAATCATACGCAAAAAACCAAATTGATATCTCCGATACGAAACTTACCATACGAGCGTCGCCTACAGGAAGTCGGACTAATCTCTCTTGAGTAAAGACGACTTAGGTGGCATTTAATAGACGCTTTCATGTACTTGAATGGCTTCAATGACGCGCCTATAACGGGACAGAGATGTTGATGATCGCCTGCAAAACATCGGACTAAAGCTTAGAAATCAAGATTGAAGCATTACTCCAAGTGAGAAGTTTTTCCAGTACTCCAAAGTGAACATTTGCAATAGACTCCCCTGTGAAGTTGTAGGTACAAAGACAGTCAATGCGTTTGAAAACTATTTGGCAAACTTTGGGAGCGATAGCCTCCACACTGTAGTGTGGAGCGTTTTTCAATTTTTTTTTATTTTCCATAGTGGGTAGTTTGGAAACGTTGCCAAAAGGGGAGAAAAAAATTATGATAAAGGTATTTTTTCGTAGACGGATATCTTCTACCGCCCCAAGACCCATGAATTTTGAAAAAGTGCTCTTGTGGGGAAAATTTTTTTTTAGATTTTTTTCATTTGTTCACTAAACAGTAGCTACACATCAGAGAAACACGCACGTAAAGTTTTCAGCAGCCAGTGCAATGCTAAGTGGGTAGAACAGGGCGATGAAGTGGTCCGGGCCTCTCACTAATTCTGCTTGTGGGCTTGAATATCTAGCGTCAAATGGCATTTTCTGCAGCACTGCTACAATATACATGGATGTTTTATAGGAGTAGGGGCGGCTGTGGTCCCTACCTCCATGTAGATTGAAGCAGTGCTGCAGAAAATGGCATTTGACGCTAGATATTCAAGCCCACAAGCAGAATTAGTGAGAGGCCCGGACCACTTCATCGCCCTGTTCTACCCACTTAGCATTGCACTGGCTGCCTAAAACTTACGTGCGTGTTTCTCTGATGTGTAGCTACTGTTTAGTGAACAAAAGAAATAAATAAATTTTTTTTTCACCCACAGGAGCACTTTTTTCAAACTTCATGGGTCTTGGGGCGGTAGAAGACATCCGTCTACGAAAAAATGCTTCTAGCACAAATTTTTCCTCATTTGGCAACGTTTCCAAACTACCCACTATGGAAAATAAAAAAAAGTTGAAAAACGCTTCACCCTACTCCACAGTGCCATGCACCCTACACCCTAATCTATGCTTCAAGCTGCAACTAACCTAATGTCTCCGGCTTCCTGATTGTCTGCGGTAATTAATTATTCTTGCAGGATCGCCTCCTAAACCTGTTTCTTTCATTTCATCCTCAGATATCTTCACTATCTACAATAACGGTCATAACAATAGCTCATATATAGTGAGCCGGAGCGTTAGTTCCGTCTGCATTTGGGAATGGGTCTGATTGTCCGTCCACTGTCAGCTATCTAATCTCATATGTGCGGACTGCATTTATGATTATTTTGACGCATAAAACCTTCGTCATCATGACTCGTTATCATCATCATCCTCCAGTATCTTCCATGTCCCAACTAACTTAACATCTCCACACTCCCGCTGATCTGCAGCGATATTATTAATTGTGCTTGCACGACCAACACCTTGCGGGGGAGGGGGGAGGGTTTATTCTCTTCATATTCTTTTTTCTTTCACAGATTTCTAAATGATTTTGACATAAGGCACTAGCTCATAGAGGGCCGGAGAGTGAGTGTCCACTGTTCTCTGAGAATACCCTGCTGGTCCATTTACTACAATAGTTATCTAATCTAATAATCTAATCTGATCTAATCATCAAACAGCCTTTATCATCAAACTGGTATTAGTGGTTCATTGCGACTTAAACTCGGCCCACACGTAACTATTTCACTCTACTTTTGTGTATTTCATATCATCGCGATGTTACGTCGTGTCCCTGCAGACGCAGTTGCTTGTGTGTACGGTAAAAATTAGCTACATGTTTGCCAACTAGACAGTTCGCTTGGCAAGCTTCACTAGTAAAGTCTCGCCTATCTTTTCAAACTTAGCGTGATTATAACTTACAAAGCTGCGCAATTTTATGTTGTCTGAACAGAGACAACAACGCATTAGAACAGTGTGAAGCATAAACGTCGAACAAAATACTAACGTGTGAACCGATCTCAACAGTAAAAGCAAACCAAGCTACGTGCACCTCACAGCGGTAGCGAGCAACAGTCTGAGCTAACGAATCTATTCATACACAGATTGTGCTTTGCAAAGAACTCATTTGTTGACCGCCTTCATTACCATGGCGCTAACACTCCACTCATTGCTGTCTCATCTATATTACATTTGTAAGTAATTAAACGAGACTTAATTTGTAACTAAGCTTGAGCTCGCAGACCGTAAAACTGGAGCTAGTGGCAGCAGAAGTGATCTGGGAGGTGGGGGCAGCGCCCCGGCGTCCTTGGGGGGACCGCTGATTTGTGCAGCAAATTCCTGTGTTCCATTAGCAAAGACTTGCACTTTCTGAGTGGAAACTTAAATTACTCCCATGATTATTGAGAGATATTTATGAGATATTGATCTACACTTATCACTACAGAAGGGGATTCAAATGAGTATGTGTCAATGGAATGACACCAGAGTGTTTACGCGAGTTAAAACCTTGACGTATTATGCGTGAGTGTATTGAACTATGGTAATCCGTCCTTGCGGATAGCCTTGTACGTCGTAGTGCGCTCATGTGAGTAACATTTTCATTGTGAACATTAAAGAAACTATACTTGGGTTGAGGAGAGGGAGGAAGAGGGTGGAGACGATTACAGACTGACGACTGGATATTAATGATGTGGTAGAGGATGACTAATTGGACAGTGACATTTAAGTGCATAGTTTACATATTCGTGTAATGGAATAATACAAAAGTTAATTCAGGAATAAGAGAGTCATGGCGCTGCTCCTGACAAGGAGCTGAAGTGTGAAATGTTTCTGGATTCCATAGGACGGACTTTGAATTTGAAAAAAGTTTTGTATCCTCAAAACTGAACTAAAATTTACTCTGCTCTTGACCTGCGAGTAGAGCGTTTGCAGAAGAATTGGTATCTTTCTTTTGCAGTATGCGAAGTGTGCTTTATGCAGAGCCAAACCAAAGTAAGTAAGCCTTCAAGGTTTCACTTGCCAGAAACTTGAAGTAGATGCTGTGTCTTCAACCCACTGAATTGAGTTTCAGATGTCCTGTAAGACTAATAGAAACTCAATCTCGCGCCGTAAAATGGAGTTTTCAGCCATCTCAATGTCATCGGGTTGCTTCTAACACTTGCAACACGATTTAGAGCTGCAAAAACAAAGCTTGTACCTGAAGTTTCAGACAAGTTAAGCCTCGAAGGCTTAATTTCGCTGTTCAGTCGAAAGTGCCCTTAACCAAGATATGCTTTCTTATGGAGCGTAACTGTTTGTTGGTCTACAGCATTTCTGTAACGTCACGTGCTCGTTACGAGGCACTAATTTACGTGCCCACAACGACTAAAATATATGTTTTTTTTTGCCTTTCAAAACAATACTTTGTGTACCAGAAACTTGATAAATACTAACTAACTCAGGTATCTTAGTAAGTGTTACTTCTATAAAGTTGCTGATGTCTTTCAAATTTGAGGTGAATATAAACTAAGAAAGATGGGCACTTAACATTATTTTAATAAGGACAGCAAAGGATTTAGCTGCTGTGACGTATGAACGGCCGATAAAAGATTATCGTATGAACTGGCACTGAGACTCGAACTGAGGAAAAATCAAGCAAATACCAACAACTGTAGAGAGAGTATGAATTTTGGAAGCCACAGTCATTCGACGGTAGATTATAAGCTCACTAGGGCTCCGTGTAATTTACTTTTGAAAGAAAAACGCAAGAGATCGACTCAATAAATAAATATAAACTAGCGAGCATAGGTAAGGGAGAGTTAAACTTTAGTCAAATACACAAACAGACCATCCGATCATCAGCAAAATTTGATCATTTATGTTTTTTAACATTCCTAATAAATCCGGTAAATTTCATAGAGATTTGTTCATAACTTGAGTCATTTTACTAAAAAGCTTTACATCAAACTTAGAGACAAACAAACAACGGAACAGGCAGATCATCACAAAAATGGGCATTTTCTCTTCATCATATACTCAATAGCTTACGTAAATTCAGTAAAATTCGTCTGCAACTTTTTGAGTTATGGTACTCAGAAAACAAGGCAAATAAACAAACGGTTGAGCGGATCTTCCCAAAAGTCAATATATCTGTTACTCTTAACACGGCTTACGTTTCCTATAAATTTCGTAAAGATTGATACGTAACTTTTTGAGTTGTCATGATGGCAGATAAACGAGCAAACAAACTCGACGAAAATATAGCCGCTTTGGCGGAAGTAATAAGGGTTTAATAGTTGCTTTACTGTCTCCTAAGTTATGGTCGCTACTGTGTATAAGATTAAAAACCGCAGTATTCCAACATGAACATAAGCATTCTGATTGGGTATAGGCTGCGCAATGAAGAGTTAAAGTCTTCGGCTGATACGTTTGTTTGTTTAGAGACGCGTGGAACTTCTATCACGCTTGTCTAGCCGGAATTTCTTTTTTGAACGTAATGGGATTTGGAAACCGCAAAGGTAAATGGGCAGGTAGGGTCTTTGTCTGTCGTTTAATTAAGGCATGGCGTCTTCTGTAAGTGAGTAGGTAGAGGAAGAAGATTTTTGTTTTGCCTCATCAACAAATGCTTTGTTTATAGCTTAGCCATTAAAGTAACGTTTCAACCAGAGTAGAGTGACCACACATTCGTCAATGGCTGCTGGACGCCATTGCCGGACCGCAGGTCTCCAGGCGATTTTAGAAATGGCGGCTTATTAGGTCAACCGCTATGATGCGAGGCAGAACATATTGCCTGAAGATGGCGAAACAATGGACCGCAAAGCGGTCTAGTATGCAATGATAATACTAGGTATTCTTTTTTAACGTACTAGAAATATTTAGTAACACATATATCGGTGTTGTTTTGATCACTCTTAAAAAGAACTGCTGGTCTGGCGTGCATGTACTCTGATATGGAGATAGTAGTAAATCAATATCTCTGTAACTTCTTTAAATATATTTGTAAAATGATCAAAAATAACTGTGCACGAAAGAGTATTCAATTTAGTAACAAATGCACGGTTTCATTAACACTGAAAAAAGCTATAAACTAGTTTATTATCTTCCTTGGCGGTTGGCTACGATTTCATTACCATACTTATACCGTATTTTGTCACCCATTTTGACAAGCATTATAAGCATCCACATTGAGAATTGAAACGTTCTCACAAATAGCATAGTTATTCTGAAGTAGGCCGAATACCTCCACTGTAGTTATGAACTAGGAAGCCTGTCCCGAGGAATACTTCCCCTCAGTAAACGCTATGTTTCATACGCCGTCGCAACCTGTATAAGCTAAAACGCTGACTATTTCTCAAATGTTTCTGTTACAAATTACCTTAATCATTTTTATGAAGCTTGACATACGAGCAGTGTTTATGCCTCGCCATAATTCCACCAGAATTGGTGCCTAATTCCAGCTCATAAAAATTACCCTATGTTTTGCCCGCAGATGCAAACTGCCTGTGATGGAACAAGCCTCTTCCGTTGTATGCTCCTCATGTCCTGACAACACTAATGAAGAAATCCCACGCAAATATTTAAATCTAAAGTACTACAACAACGTGCGTAGCGTACGCTCCTTCCGCGGCCACCTCGTCACCCAATTTAGAAGTTCATGTACGCGGCTCCAGGGCAGTCAAGGATCGTCTATTTTTCAAAAGCATCATTAAAAGAAAAAGAAGTGGCGTGACGAATGGCTTTTACTACCCACACATCATTCTCCAGCTTGTTTGTGGGTTTTTTCCAGGTTAAACCACTGATTTTGATGGACAGGGCGGCACCGACCCAGGTGAGCTGACCATGTACTTGTTAGCGCGGCTCTAGAACGATGAGGCGGACATGCTAAGCCTGGCATTCTTCTTGGGGTTGCTAATATCAACAGGTTATGAAACAACAATCTGACAGCTGTGTTTGATGTCGTTATGTATTGCCTCACGCGTGTATGCTATACCGGAGTCACGCTATACCACTGTGCGCTAAACTTTTGAGTAGAGGTTTAGCTTTCAGGTCGTTGAACTTGAGTATTTTTTATATATATTGGGATATCTTGGAAACCAACTTTCGCTGTTTATTCGGGATGATGTGCGAGTTGAAAGTCCATTTATAAGTTGAGTTTACGATCAATTGTATACTGCAGTCCCGGCTTTAAGAGCGCTTTAATTCTAAACACACTAGCACTTGTCACATTAGGGATGAGCGGATCTAAATCACTTCGATCGTACATGTCATTTATAAACAAAAATTTTAACTGTTCTATTTCTTAAAAATGTAGTAAGTTAGGAGTAGGTTTCAAATGATAAAATATTAAAAACTGTAGGAAAAGAAAACTTTGCAATTTACCGCATATTGCAGCGTTACAGTATTCTATGAATTAAAAAAAAAAATACACTGTTTCCTTAGTGGGTCAAAACCAAAACCCCAAATAATATGCGATAATATTCAGTAAAAGCTGGCGGACAGTTTTCGAAATTAAATTAAAGTTAACTCATTTCTGTTTCAAGTCTGAACTCCAAATCCAGCTTAAAAATAATGGTCATCAAGTGACTTAATTTTTTCTTAAACAATTAAGTGCTTTCGGGACCTCTTCAAAGACTATTTAGACTTCATGTTGGTTTTAGTTACACTCTGTGATTCTAATCCAGTCTAAAGGTAATTAGAATGACCCCGAGCTTGAGTACGTATAATGAATGCGTGAGTGACACTCGCGTTATGAGGCCGGCCGGCTAGTGCTGCTGAAGCTCCCTGTGGCGCACCAGAGACCCTCGTGCGTCCCACCCACCGGCCCAGGAACAGGGCCAAAACAAACAGAACTCGGGGCCCCCGCCGCGGCATCTTGTCTATCTACATCAGCATCTGCCCACCGCTGTGTCGCCCGGCGCTGAACGACACGAGGTCCTTGGTGCTAGTGTGTGTGGTGGTGATCTGGACCCTTGGGCGGGGGGCGTTTTGGAGAGCAAAATGTACTCACTGCAATACTTCTTGCGATTGGTATTGTTATTGTTGTAATTGCTACTTCCATCAAGGAGGTTATGGTTAGAGAGAAATTCAGCCTGTTTTTACTTTTGCCTATCAACAATATATCTTAAAATGTTATGGAGAAGTCTTCCTGAAACTTATAGGGAGTGTTCGGTATGTTAGGAGGAAAAGATGATTAACTTTTGCGGACTATATATCCATTCAACAGTTCGTTTTTATACTTATTTTTTCTTGGAGGCACATAACTCAAAATTAATGGACAGAGTTTCACTAAATTTGCTCAAATGTTACGATGTTACGAGGAGCCAATGCCCAAATGTTTATGCTTGTCCGTAACATAACCCAAAAAGTTACGAGCAAATTTTCACGATAATTGCTGAAATTTTTCAAAATTTTAAAAGGTGCAAATTATCAGATTTTTGTGAGGAGCCGTTGGGCCATTTGCGTGTTAGGTAATTTGCTTTCCTCATCGCTTGTCCGAGCACAACTCAAAGATTTGAAGACGGATCTGCAAGAAACTTAGAGGAGCTCGTAGGAAAATAGAGAGACACGAATGGCCAAATTTTGGTGAAGATCAAATACAAGTCCTGGTTTCAGGACTAATTCGAAATGTTTCGTTAATATTGCATTGCTTGGCGGAGGTATGCACTTTCAGAGGGCTTTTCTAGTTATTATTAAAGCATTATACTATTACTGGTATCTTGATCATCATATATATATATTTAATTAACGTAAAATAATAATTCTTCTGGAATACGTTACGTTAATTAAATACATGGAACCTGGATGTCCTTTATTTTCATCGATTATATACATGCTCTGTTTCTCAGCAGTGCAGCACGCTGGGGTCCAGCTACTCACCATACAGGCGCTGTAGCTCAGCAGTGCAGCACGCTGGGGTCCAGCTACTCACCGTACAGGCGCTGTAGCTTAGCAGTGCAGCACGCTGGGGTCCAGCTACTCACCGTACAGGCGCTGTAGCTCAGCAGTGCAGCACGCTGGGGTCCAGCTACTCACCGTACAGGCGCTGTAGCTCAGCAGTGCAGCACGCTGGGGTCCAGCTACTCCCTGGAGATGCAGCCGCGATAGCACGCAGCAGGTCGCAAGATAGCACAGCAAGATAGACAGGCCAGCACTGCAGGGGATCCCTAAGCTTTGTTTTGAACAATACTGGCGCGGCGGATCATGGAGTTGTAATGTAATGGAGGCTGTTTGTTCCAGGCACTTATTGTGTGTGCAATTGGCAGACGAGATAAATGCTGATAAAGCACTGGGCCAGCTCCTCCGAATGTATCAATTGTCGCTTCAGAATTCGTAATAAAGTTGTGAGCATTATTTGCTCTTCGTCACAGCTGACGCTGAAAGTGTAGCATTATTTGTATGGTAATTACTTGTATTTAATAAGGGCCTATGCTGCTCTGTTGCAAAAATGTGAACGTGTCGTACAAGATTTGTGCTTGTGTGATACGTGACGTCTTATTAGTGCACTCTTGACTTCACTAACTGGAGAGGACATTATGATGGGTGTCGGTATAGGTTGTGGCCTCTACTTGAAATTCAAGTAAAAATATATCTAATGAGTGCCTGTAGGTTAACCAGGCATATATTCTAGCTGAACCAGACCTATAATAACTTATTCTTAACTAAGCTCACCTATTCTAGTCTAACCTAACCCAGCCTAACTCATATTGTCATGTAGGTTACATACTATACCGAGACCCATGTTTCTTTTGGTTAATAAGCGAAACTGGAGGGAAATACAAATATAGCATACGAAGCTGTGGGCAACGGGAGCATTGCCACTTCAAAGCTCTTAGCTTCAGAAATATATTTTGCTTCCGAGAATAATACGCTCGCAGTAGAAAAACTCATGACGTAATACAAACGCCGAGAGTAGAACAAGTTTATAGATGAACCCAGTAGAAAAAATATCTATATGACTGGATTGACTAGCTCACCCAATCTTGAAAAAAATGACAGCGAAGAAGGTATTGCGATACTTTTTTATTGATCATACTTGAGGTAGCAGCATGATTATGAAGGCCGCGCTGTAACTGCCAGTTTTAGTGATGGAAAAAAGCGAGAACCGAAGATTTCAGCTCTGCTGAGGAGCACAACTAGTTCTCATTTCCGTTCGGTAATATGTAGAGAAATATTTTTTTGAGCAGGCAGTCAAGTCTGCGGCACTGCTGAGGTACAGCGTGTGTGTACGGTGATTAGATTTACAATATTGTAAAAGTAGCAATGTTGTACCTTACAACGACGATACAAGGCAGTATTCTATCAGTTTTGTGATTGGAAGCTGTAGATCACTACTACAACCAACAAACGGTCGCTTTACGTCTTCCTTTCGGCAAAGAACCAATGGGGTTAGTTTGCATCTTTCGTTCAACGAACAACCAATCCGCAGGTAGATTATTTCAGTGTTCTGTTTTAAATTACACGTTGAGACTCGAGTGTTGTAACCACTTACAAGTTTTCATAAGGTCTAGCAAAGATATAACATACTTTACAAGATTCTCTAGTTTGTCCCTTCTATTTTTTCCAGGAAAAACGTTTTTTCCAGGTACTAGATCAAAGAGTTACAAAACGCAAGTAGCTTGATAAATCTGGCAGGCGTTACAATGCAGTAAGTCGAGATACAAGCTAAACTAATAACTTACAACATTGTATGTAGCTTGATACATCTGGGCCCTGGACTGCTGCATTGCTGAGGTACAGCACAGCGCCTATACGGCGACTATAGCTAGGGCTCTAGACTGCGGCAGTGCTGAGGTACAGCGCCTATATAGTGAACATAGCCGGGGCCCTTGACTGCTGATATGTAGCAGTGCCGTAATAATTATATGTAAATTTAAGAACATCACCAGTTTATCCTTAAGTTTTAATTCTTTCACGCCTTATTTCTTTGTGTGGCATCAATGGAAGTTACATAATGTTTATATTATGTATGCATGTCCCATATTACATACTGCATAATTCGACCCGTGAACGCTTTCAGTTCCGTTTCTACAGTGCACTGCAGGACTTGGAAGACATTCTTCCTCACATGCATAATTTACGAAGCGCCAAATATCTTCTTCACGATAAATAATTCCTCCTGTGCAGTTCCTCACGCCCAACACACCGTAAACAAGAGTAGCCGCCCAACATAATAAGCCTTCTTTTTATTATTCGCCAACACCGCGAAATGCGCAGCCTTGTCGATTTCACAAAAAGCCTTCAAACATTCAAATGCGGACAAGTTGTGTCACCTGGCGCGCTCAGCCCCGTGTACAATAGCTAGAGCGAGCGGGGCTGTCGTATAAGCTTCACCAAATCAATAATTCTAGTAATCGCATCGGACGCTTGTTAATCCCTGCAAATCAGGAATATTCGTAACAAGGTACATGGGTCTTAGCTCACAAACCTCTTTTGGCATTCAAATTTTCTGCGGCAAGCGTTGTAACTTGTCATGTACTCAAAACAAAGCTCGCGATGAAGCTCTCAGACAGCATTGTGTTCCTTTCCTAGAGCTGCCAGAATGAATCTTGTAGAACAAGTTTGTTGTGGGCCTCGCAGAAGGCCCGGGACGTGTTGCTTCACAAGACCTCGTGTCGAACACGTCGCACATCGGTTCGTAGGTTACAGCATCGTACAACAGTGCTTCGACCTTCTAATTTTACCCTAAGCAATAAGTGAAGCACACGTTTTGCATCAAAAGTTCATGACCTACCCTATTGGCCAATTTTTCTGCTCATACAGATGCATCTGCTCTGCCTTCAGAGCATAGCTTTTGTATTGCAGTTAGTTCCTTTTATGCGTCGTGGCTGTTTTGCGTAGTATTTGTTTTAGGTTCACTATATTTGGCTCCAGGTATTGGACTTATACGCTCTTTAACTTGTTTAATGCGCACATTCAGGCAACACTGCTGTTTACTTTTTATGGGCATAATCTGTAAATATTCTAAAATTCAATGACAAGCTCATTTCCCTTAGAAAAATATTTTCTTTTTAGGCTTAGTTACAGGTAGAACTTCAAACTTTGCTATTTTTATATGAATTAAATATTATCAGTGATGAAGTGTGGGTATCATTGCAGTTAAACAGTTTGTTCTTACAGTTTTGGGCATTTTATTACTGTCTTTACAGTAGCATATCCTCAAACCTCTTTGGTTAGTTTCTCTTGGATTACAACAAATGATAGATTTATGTGCTATTTGAAAATGAGGTTGACTGAATAGATTTTTGATTTATATCTTCTCCTTGATGTAGCTCCATATATTGAAGAATTGATCTATGGTATACACCAAGGATTACCTGAACAGATCTTATTTGCATTTTCAATTATTTCTCCGACCAATTATTTTTCTTCTGTTTGACAACACTTGTCTACAGACATGAAGTTAGGAATGATGATCGAATGATCAGTATAAAAGCGATTCAAAAGGCGAGGAGTGCGTATCTGTGTTTGTGTTCCGAAGTGTATATAACATCATCAGCACAAGCTATTAATTGCACCATATGGGCTGACCACCGAAGCCCGATGTGTTACAGGATAATTGGCAAATTTGTACAGCATACTTTCTGCGTGCTGCAATTATCTTAGTAGTAACAGTGCATCAAATAATATTGCCATGATGACTAATTGTGATAGATATTGTTGTATTTACTACTGCTACCTCCGAAAAGAAGGTTATGTATTGCCGGCGTTTGTTAATCTGCCAGTCTGTTAGTACCATAAGTCTTGGACAGATCTTTATGAAATTTACAGGAAGTGCTAGGACTGTCAAGAGGAAGAGATAGTTAATTTTGGCGATGATCCAAAAGAGGTCTTGGATTCCGGACGATTCCGAAATTCTTCTTAGCATTGTGGTGCTTAGCGAAGGTTCACGGTCTTGGAGTGTTTACGTAGTTAATAAAGGTAGAATGGAATGTTCTTAAATAAGCGTGCTGCCTAAATAATTTCAGGATTGCTTAGACAGACAAAGGTGCTAACTGCATCACCTCAGCATCATACAGATAGATTAGAGAGCTCACTACATCACCTCAGCATTACACAGGGAGAAAACGGTGTTAACTACGTTGCCATATCTTTACGCATGGAACTATGCGTGCTGACTACATCACCTAAGCATTACGTAGCCACGCACGTATCGACTACAGCACGACCGCACAGCAACACGAAGCGCTAGCAGGCATTTCCTCCATTACCTGCCCATGGTCACAGTTACATGTGTGTTTGGCTGCCCTGTAGGCTGCTTTGGTTGTTTGTTTTATGCGTCGCAGATAAGGCATTGGGCGACATGTCGTCTGTGTCTTCTGTTGACGGATGGCCACCGAACTGCGGCGGTACAGTCAGCGGCATCAGGTCTCCGCTGACATCGCCAGCTTCAGCTGACGAACTGCTGTTCAGGGGTTGCCCAGTATTTAATGGATTGCTATCAGTTCGCTCAGTAAAATTCTTGTGTGCAGCATTCAGTAAAAAAAATTGGTGCTAGGACTGCATGTGGCCTATCTGAGGTTCTGGTCTAATATGGGTGCCTATTAGTTATGTTAGGCACCTATTTTAGCTGAACTATCACGCAGAAAAGTATGTTCTTTACGATAAAAGACACCTGATTTCTTATCCCTAACGACGTAATATTTTAGCTACAAAGCAATAATAATTAATCGTAAGAGACACTGTTGTTCATCACAACGCTCTTGTTCATCTGTTGTTCATCACAAACGACAATGTGCATTGACGCAAATTCAAACGACAAGGTAGTTTACAGTTAACTAATTTTGCTTAATGGCAAACAACCATTTTTCTGTGTGTAAAGCTACCCTAAATTACTCTTAAAAATTAACTTAACGACTTCTCTAACCTAACATGTACTCTCACGTAAGCCACATACTATACTAAACTAGAGCACTCCAAGAGCGCATACCTCCGTCAAGCAAGGCAATGTTAATGAAAAATTCAAACTAGTCCAGAAACTAGGATTTCCTTTTTATCTTTACTAAACTTCTATCATTTGTGCTTCTTGACAGTACTAACGGATTCTGTAATTTTCTTGAAGATCCGTTTCTAACTTTTTTAGTTACGTTGTGGCAAACACTAAAACATTAGTCGAACACACATAAGGACAAATTGATCATCGCCACAATTTGGTCATATACGTATGTCTTGTAATATTTCTAACAGTTCCTGCAACTTTCATAAAGGTCCGTTTCTGTCTGTTGAGTAATGGCACTAAAGATAAACTGGCAGACTAACAAAGAAATAAACTGTAGAGCGGATCTTCACAAAAAAATAATAATTTGTTCCTCCCAACATGCCTAACAATCCATACAAATTTCATAAAGATCCTTCCATAACTTTTTCAGTTCTCTTGGTGACAGGTAAATAGACAGACAGACAGACAAACTCGACAAAAACAAAACCTGTTTGGAGGGGGTAAAAATTATTACTTCCCGAACTCGAATGTGGGTCATTTTGCTGTGCTGTGGGAATTTTGCACGCAGTTTTACTCGCTTGTTTTGAAGCCATTCAAAAACGACTAACTGTAGGGTGACAAGGGAAAACTGCAAGAATGCGTATTACAGTGCTAGGATGTTAGAGAATGAGACTCGTAAACATTAGTTGTTGGGATCACGACTGTCTACCAGAGGTGGTGAATTCTTGAGGCACTTTCAGGCTGAATTGGCATATTCGGCGTTCAGACGCTGTTACGGAATATTTACCCTACGAAAAAAATGGGGATAGTCCCTTGTGCGTTGTAGCTGTTGCATGAGCTTCTATCTCTGACGCCATCTGCTGTTGATTGCAGTCATGCTTACCTCTTGGGCCTGTAAGCAAAAATGAGCGAGGGGATCACTATTATAAGCTTTCTAGTACTTGAATGGCTTCAATGACGTTCCTACAAGGTGACTTTTTGAAAGAGACGTTAATGATCACCTGCGAAACAACGGCCAAAACCTCAAACATGAAGCTCGAAGAACAACTCTAAACCATGCAGTTCTTCCCGTATGTCATGGTGGATATCATCTGGTCGGTCGGTACAGAGTCAGTCAATGCATTTAAAAATCGTCTTGAAATACTTTGGGAGCAACACAATACACAGCTACGAACAACGCTTCTAGGGTCACAAGTCTTAATGGCCAAAGCTTCGGAGGCCACCTCAATCCATAATCGTTCCTGCCCAAACTAGTTTAACGTGTTCGTGCCCCGCGGATCTGCAGTAACAAATCGTTTGTGGGTCTTGTTTGAAAACTGGCCAGCACTGGCCAGCACTCTATTTTTGTATTTGGTGCCGTATCAAAGATACTGTTTAAATTGGTTATGTATATAACCTAACCTAACCTAACCTAACNGTTAGGTTAGGTTAGGTTAGAAAAATAGAGTGCTGGCCCGTTTTCAACCTAACCTAACCTAACCGGGTCTTGTTAGGTTAGGTTAGGTTAGGTTATATACATAACCAATTTAAACAGTGTCTTTGATACGGCACCAAATACAAAAATAGAGTGCTGGCCAGTGCTGGCCAGTTTTCAAACAAGACCCTCGTTTGTAAAACATAATCTCTTCCTCTGAGTCTTTCTCTTCTTTTCTTCCTCAGATATCTAAATTATTCACTGTTTTACTGTCATCGAGTATTTCCTGGCGCTACTCTCTGGAAATAGGCCTGTTCGTCCGTCTGCTGCCAACTATCTAATCTAATCTTTTGTCGAAGGTAAGTTCATACTTTGGCAGCTCATGCTAAGCTGAAAAGTTTAGTTTTTTTTTTTAGTTTTACGTTAGATTTGCAAGGAGATGAAAAATAGAGCGAACACCCTCTGAAGGAATGCTGTGATCTATAGCTGGTGACTCAACATAAAACTCGGCGATGCTAAAGGCAAAGAAAGATAAGCTTGACCTCTCACCCCAACTGAGAGATTCATATGGTCTGGTTCATGTATACAGAAAGGATGTTCGCTGACCCATTAGCTGGGCTCGGGTGCAGGCCACCACCGATTGTCAGAGCCCTGGTATCAGAGACGGAAGGCTCATGTGGCAACTACGACCACCCTATAATCTAATTTCTGGTAATGGTCAGTACCCCAGAAATAGCGCTTGAACGATGGAAATACTGACTCAGAAAGCCAAGCGCCGCAAGAACGTACCTGTTTGGGAGACAGGTTCGATCCCCTGTACTCGCTCGCATCTTAGAGTCTGACCCTCTAGCATCCTGCCACTGCGAGTATATACACATACATCGTGAACGCTATGCAGTTGTCTGCTCACTGCAATGGTCAGTGACTGACAGACACACTTAGCAGTTAAATTTTTAAACATACAGAGGGGATATTCTGTTCCCATTCCATAAACAACACTACACTGCTCGTGAGGTAACTGAACGGATGAGGCCACAAATTTCAACTCAGGATCAAACTTGATTAACCAGGTGATTAACCACAGGAAGTGACGCACCATGCAATATAAGTGCGGGGAAAGCAGGCCTCACTGTACGTGACCTAGACACGAGCATAGCTAATCTTACCTGCATTTAATCTCATCACCCACCCAGGACACCAGGCATCAATTCCAAATCACGCTGAATGGATTCTATAAAAGTATGTATCTACATTAAAAACATCGTGTTGGTCACTCTGATGCAAGACACACCCAAGCGTATCATTACTGCTGATTATTGCTTCTACCAGTTCTTTCTTAATTGCAACATACGAATAGTGCACTAAAGACGGACAACATAACATTCTGCAATTTTTGCAGCGGCAGATCTGTTACGAACGCGATGAGCGCAAAAACAAGCCAATTTTCGTTTTTTTTTGCAGCAGTATGGGCACGGATGCAGAAGTAAACAGTGCAGTGCATGACAATCAGTAGTGCTATTGAAGACGTCTATGTGTGTGTGTGTGATATGAGATATTTTAAACTAAGAACATCTATGTAAGAATAAATAAATTATACTATGGCAATACTGTATTGTTAAGTATTATTTTTCCAGCGAGGTGAAGAATATTCTATTTTTAAATGCACAGGAGTCAGCGGCCCCTATGTTTTAATCTAAGATACAGATATAAATTGTTTCAATCACCCCGGATTCTGCGAATTCCCAAGATTTTCCGTATAAAATTACGAGATCTTCTTTTGGCATCGGGATTAAAAACTCTACCCCTACGCACCTCCTGGAAATTCATGCATTCCAGCTATACAGCTCCCCTAGTATTAGGTTAAATACTAGGTCCTGGCCGTTTTTTAATGAAATTCTAATTAAAACCCGCAAGAACCTATTGTATCAGAGAAAACTTGTTTGAGACGCACATGCAGAACTGCACCGGCAGCATCACAGCCTGATACTCTCGACACACTAGCAACGGATCAGGCAAACTAAAATGAGATCCCCCCCCATCTCCCGGTCAGCCGGGGCTCCACACGAGTGGTCTGCCCAATTAAGAAGGCTATAGAGTTGCTTCACTTACCGTGTTTGTGTGTCTACGGTGTCCGAGTGGTACGGAAGCTCCTGGTCTCAAATAGAGTCTTTGCAGCTTTTTGCATTGTGCTGTCACTTAACTTGCTTATTGAATGGGTAAACTGCCGCGTCATCAACTGCGTATTGTCCTCAGTGACGGACGGGAGAGAAAAATGAATGGCCGACTGCGCTCTTCAAACCGGCGTTCCTTCTGCCGTAAACTCGGCGCTGGTCGGACCGTGGCAGCTCATCCTCTTCTGAAGTGATGATAGCGCGCCACTTCTGCACTAATTAAGCTAGAACTTTGTGTAGACATTTGGTGCTGAGTTACTGACGCATGATGCGTAGTATCGGCGCAGTCGGTACGCATGTTCTAAAGTCATGTCTCCCAGCAGCAGCAGCAGCATTTATGGTTCTTTCCTTGAAGCTAGGCAATACTTTAGGAGCTAATACAGTGCAGTATTTCTCCATCAAACAAGTTACAGGAACGTTTCAGAGACGCATAATAGTTTTACTTGGTGCACTGCCCTCAGTATAGAATCAGATTTCTATAAAGAATTTGGCAACGGCAGCGTATAGACGGTGTACATTGAACAGTGCAGCTAGGCATGCTGATGGTTCAGTTTCAAAAGTCTGCACATACTCACATACTCGTTGTTGAAGTCTGCAGAACTTAAGCCACTAGGTGTCCGTAACCCAGCTCACTTTAAAGCACTAGGTGTCCGTAACCCAGCTCACTTAAAACCATTAGGTGTCCATAACCCAGCTCACTTAAAAGCACTAGGTGTCCGTAACCCAGCTCACTTAAAACCATTATGTGCCCGTAACCCAGCTCACTAAAAACCACTAGGTGTCCGTAAACCAGCTCACTTAAAACCACTAGGTTTTAAGTGAGCTCGGAAGCAGTGACCATGTTTTCTTTCTGCTCTAATTCCAAAATTTTGTAGATTTGGTTTTGTGAAGAACAGGAGGAGAGCCAAATAGAGAATATCTCGCTGTGCTAGTCTTCACCTCTCGATGCCGGAGTTTTATATGCAGTGTATATATGTTGTTAGAGCTGATAGAGCTCGAGACTCGAACTCGGTATCACAGCTCCAGAGCCCTTGTCACCAAGCCACTGAGAGGTGTCAATAAGCGGACAGAATTTAGCGTAATGAAACAAAGACTCCAGTGATGATATGAGTAATGTCAGGATGATATGACACTCATGATATTTGTGTCCTCAGTATCCTCAGCATGGAGCTGACCTGAATTACCGACCCGTTCGTCCGCTAAGTGTACTCTGTACCAAGCATTTGAAGTACCATGAGAGCACTTAATAGCTGCACCAGCTCCACTAACTTGTGGCTGCGTGGGGGCAACTAGTAAATAACCACAATAATTCTCGGTACCTGTACCATCTCCACTAAATGGTGGCTACACTGCAACGGCTGGTACTGTACTACAGTAGTACCCTGTAGATGTACCATCTCCACTAAATGGTGGCTACACTACAACGGCTAGTACTGTACTACAACAGTACCCTGTAGAAGTACCATCTCTAATTGGTGGCAACTCCGTCCCGGCTGGCAATGTACTACAGCAGTACCCAGTACCAGCTCTACTAACTTGTGGCCACATTGTACACAACTATAAAAGTTCCAAACCAGCACCGAATAGCTGTAGTTTCTTCACTACCAGTCTCACCAACTCTACAGCAGAGCTGCAGACCATCCATCAGCAGACCACCACCGATAATGGAGAATCAGTATCATTACGAGGGTCGCCACATACAGCTTCACTCCATACATCACGGCTCAATGCTGGCTATTGTCAAACAAGCTCAGCTTACCCAAAGCAATGAAGCTATTGCGCTTTCTTTCATTTCAAAAGTGTTTGTTTACATCGAGGAGGAGACGCACTGCGCCAAAACGGTGAACTTCCTTTGTTTCTGCTTGCAGAGCGAGCCGGAGCAGCTCTGGACATGGATATGCTGCTCTGGCATGCTTGGATTCTAGTCTACAGGACCATTTCGAGTAAAAGGGGATCAGAGATACACATTAGAGTTTCCAGGTATTTTACATAAATAGACATATGCTGAAAATAATTATACATGCTGGTGCACTCATGAAAATATCATCGCGTTACACATGTATATTTATACCTCAGACAAATTCAGCTGCCGATGTACTTATGGCTTCTTTATTTTTATTAGTAATTGATATTTGAATAGTGAATAAGAAACTTACTGGTGAATTAGGCTGCAATGAATCTCATACCGTCATATAACCCGTATCATAAACCACATGTTACTTAACTAGTAGCTGTCTGTCTACTCCTCCCAAGTAAGCGTGGTTGCAAATTGATATAACATTGATAAAATCTATTACAGTCAACACAGCGATTTGTAACAAAAACTATTTTTGGAGACGCAAGGCTCACGCATACATGAGCACAGATCAATGGAGGAATTTAAAATTAATTTTAACGAATTTTAAATAATTTTCACGTCTTAAGATTCAATTATCGTTGTCCACAGTTTATATCTACCTACCAATAAATGTTTCTTGCTGATAAACACATTTTTTGTCGCTGAAAACAGTTTGCTTTTTGTTTGAGGTCGCTCTGTTAACTGGAAAAGATATCAAATTTAATAGAGTTGCGATCAGGCTGACTTGGGAATTTGATTGATCAGTCGAGTATCACGTGGTCTATGTCCCAATACCTAGTGTGTATCTTCTTGGCTATCAGCTACTATAATTATGCCCTAAGCACTACGCATAGTAATAAGACAGTACTGTGTACTGAGAAAACAAAGTTTTAGAGGTTTATTGATGCTATAACGTAATCTATGTTAAACTGAGAAAAGTATTACTCAATGACCTTTGAAATATTTATCTTGTTCCAAAATACTATGTAATTCCTGTCCTATCAAATTAATTTATTTTTCGACTGATAGGTGTTTACATATCCCAACTTTCATTGCAGGCAAAAGAAGCATGAAAACTGATCACACTACAATATCAGCCCACAGAAAAAAACATATAAACTGGCAAAACTTTCATCATAAGCTGGCATTTTTGTCATTCATAAGAAATAATACCTTTTGAATCAGTCTTGAATTAGGAGCAAACAAAACTAACTAGAGAACACTCTAAGAGCGTATACCTCAGCCAAGCAGTGCACAAGTCACAAAAATTCAAATTGGTTCTGAAATCATGATTTGTCCCTTTCGATGGTATTAAAAGCTTCTGTAATTTTCTTGAAGATCTGTTCTTAAATTTTTGAGTTATGCTGCTTACAAACAAACATTATGACATACATAAGTCAGACACACAAACGGATCAACCGTCCATCGCCAAAATTCAATCATTTATGTCTTTTAGTATTTCTAACAAGCCCTGTAACTTTCATGAAGAGCCATCCCTAAATTTATGAGTTATAATGTTAACAAGCATAGAATCAAACAAAGCGGTAAACAAACAAAAGGAAAAACGGATCATCACAAAAACTTGGTCATTTATTTTTCAAAATATATCTGACAACTCGTGTAAATTTCATGAAAATCCATCTATAACTTTCTGAGTAGGAGTACTAAGAAAAAATAGGCAGGGAAACAAACAAACGAATGGATTTTTATCAAAAGTCAATCATATGTTACTGTTATCGTGCCTGACAGTCTGTAAGTTTCGTAAAGATCCGCTCATAACTTTTTGAGCAATCTCTTGGTGGAAGTAATTAGTAATAAAGAGCGTTGTGGTAAACTTATTTTGCCGTAGACAGAAAATCTGTACTCGTCACTTTTTTAGTAGTACCCGATTGTGTAGCAGAATGAGAATCAGAGCCTAAAGTACAGAGAACGCAGCGTAATGTGTACACTCGGAGCAATCTCCCTAACAATGAGTTATATTTACTAGTTAAACGCCCAATCTGATATCATGATCCTGCTTCCGTTTACCTCTTTTTAAAGGTATTTAAATTTTTACTTATCGATAAAAAGTTTTTGTGTACTCAGTCCGTACGTACACGAGCGAACATCGCTGAATATTTCCGTCCACATATTTTCAATGAGGTACGAGTTATATGCTCGAGTCCTGCCCCATATCAAAGCTGGCGAAGTGTGTATTTTGCTCCTGTAGGCGCTGTAGAATCTTTTATCGAAGGATTAAACTGTCAGCAAAAGAAAATCACTACAATCATTGCTCTTAAATAGATATATACATTACCAAGCAAATTGTAGAACAAGATCTATAAATTGCTACGATAAGCTGGCGTAATGCATGGCGTGGAGAGATTCCCTGCTAACATCCATGACATTTAAAGTTTTATTTAAGAAAGCCGTAAAATAAGACGGAACAGCTTTTGGCGCTTAAATGCCTCGCAGAGCAAAGCATGAAACTGATGCGCGCAGTTAGGGAGTAACATTTCACTCTTTGTAAGGAACATACTTCAGCTAACGTTCCATTTTGTCATAGTGAAGCACCCTCTTCAGAGTCGTTAATGGCATAGAGTTCACAGTAAAGTCTCATCGCCAGCTCGCCATAACACTATACAACATTAGGACCGTTTACGATCACGTCTCTGAATGCTCGCTGTGACGTGAGGTCTACACAATAGTGTGGTGCTGTTGGTGGGGAGGGTGGGGTGTAGCAGGGAAAGGGTTTCCCCCGAATTGATGTTAACATAGGAGATGTGTAGGGCACGCTATGTGGAGGTAGGAAGGAAGCCCTTGCACGCCTACACCAATAAATAGTAACAATGTTCTAAGCACCTGAGTGTATTGCTGTGATAGGAAATCTTTTAAATACCTATATAACTATAGAGTTGTCTATGAGAGTGTAATAAGATAGCTTTTAAAATGTTCAAGAACTAAAATTTTTTTGGTGAGAAAACGCAAAAAGTTTCAAAACACGTTTTTCACATGCATGCTATTATACAGTCTGGCAAAACCATACGAATCATGAGAGGTGCACCAATACGTATCATTTTTCATTTTTTTTATAGCTACAATATTATTAGATGAAAATGTAGAAATATATACTAAATAGTCAAACAGAAGCAGAGACCTAGGGACAAGATTCGAAGTGTTTAAATTTTATAAACAACGCAGAAGGAATGTATAGATATAGTGCCAGCGAGGCTTACATGCATTTACAATGCGAATACTTTATATATGTATGCAAGACCTAACTTGAGACATAGAAACTATGAGTGTTCTGGAGAAAACATTAGTTACACACGTTGCAGCGCGCATGCTAATCATTCATTTCTGTCAGACTTTAGAAAGATGTTTGTGGTTGTTGATGGTGGGCCTGACATATGTAACGTCAAGTATGACATCATTATTAGAAAGGGCAATGGCACTTCTCAAGTAACATAAATTACTCCAATGGCAAACTACAAAGAGGGATGCTGCGCAGAAGTCTTTGCGTTTAAGGCGGTCAATTGCCTAGTCAAATTACAGAGAAAAAAAGGATTAGGTACTGTAAAAGCTAACTCTAAATGTAACTAAATACAGCGTTATATCCAAGCCAACAATCTCGTCAGCGCTAAGGGTTTTGAGAGGAGAGGAAGATACAACATTAACCTTTTTTTCTACCTAATATGATAGAGTAGTAACTGAAATAGAGAAGTTTGCTAGCGCTCCAGGGATTTCAATCTGATAGCAAAACAGATTAATACAGGCAAGCGTTTTCCTGTCCCTTAGAAACGGAGAACTACCAAAGCAATATATGTAATTTTCTACGCTTCTTACGACAGTGGTTTTTAAATTACTTATTATCTATTAAAAACACTTTTAACGGATTTCGGATGTACTGTGTACACTTTTAGTTAGGCAGAGCAATATATGTTAATTAGTCTCGAGTCTAGTGAGGCATTCTAATTGTTGTCTTTAATTACTATTTAGATTCAGCGTATACAGCCTGTATAAAATTCTTTCTGAAGTCACTAATGTTATCTAATGTTAAGGTTAAGTCAATCACGCACACTCAGAACAATATAACACATTACCAGACAAAACTTATAGCTTACGCTCATACCAGCAGGCTATCTGTGTTGCCTAACATCCTGTGGAACTATGTTAATACACACAATGTACAGCAACATATCAATACTACATCCCAGCACCAGCAACGTTCACAGAAACATTCATATTTGGTGACACACATACTCATTTAAGCTGCCGTACGTACGTGTCCTTTGCTTACGCCAAGTTGACATACAAAATTGAATTCCTTTCATTGTGCATGACGTTATTATTATGCACACAAAGCAGAGTGTTGTGGCGAGCAGTTGTAGAGCTTTTATTCCTTTGTAGGAAATTCGTGCTTGGTTCAAAATGGAGGAGAGCTCCGGCCAACAGCAGCAGCGGCGGGGAATGGAAGATGTGCGGAGCTCCCTCATTTATCAAAGGGGAGACTATTAACACAATGACATTAGCACAATGGCGAGGTGAAGAGCTGCCTGGCAAACACTGAGCAGAACAGCCCTGTATAGCTAACTCTGTATGGAACACTCGCGCAGATTGTGTGTGGTGTTCTTGTATGGAACTCCAGAGCACATAAAGAGGAGGGGTGTAAGCGGGGAGCTTCAGTCTCCAAGGGTGGTCTGTGGGGCTGCTGCTCTACACAAGGGTTTGGTCTCTCAGCCTATTAGCTTATATTTATGACTAGTCAGTTGCTCACATGGCGGCCTGACGCTTCTGTATTGTTGGGGCCATTCTATATCCAATCGCAAGTTCAACTTATGATCGGATGTTCAGTTTGCATGTCATTCAGCTTACTTAAGCATTTACCAGGGGTATGTTAAATTACAAATTTCACTGTGTCATTCAGGACGACGAGCAGGCTGAACGTGAGTGCGGCCCCAAAAGATAGGTAGTCTATTGTGCATGACGCTCTAATTATATAGGTTCATAGATCGAATTATTTATCTGTATTCGTGTGTATTCATTCATGTCAAGCATGTGTTATGCACAGCAAAAACCTATTGCCGTTAGGTGTCCATGTTAATTAATGATATCGATGTATCTATCTATTTACTTAAATTATAAATCTAGGCTCTCATTTACATGGCGCATGGCCTGCACACGGCTAGCTGTGTGTGACTATCAGTAGCGCAAATTACTCTCATTATAAATGCGCAAAGAAATCAATTTGCTTTTATTTTATTTGCTATAGTGTACATCTATTTTCAATCCGTTGTATAAAACACTGCAACGAACTCAAATGTACAATGATTTTTCTGGGCAATTTTATATATATTTGTGCTAGTAACTCACGCTGTCATGAAATGAGGGCAGTAAATAATTACTTCAGCGGTAATTCGGTTCCTTTACTCTTCTTGGTGATTTCCCTCTGAAAAATAATTTTTTTTGCTGATCCACTCAATATTTGCATAATGATTCAAAAATACGTTTAGCAGTGGGAATGATGTAGAAATTAATACCTATGCTATTGCGTAGGTGCAGCTCTAGTAGTCTTCAGCCTGTGAAATCCAAATATTTGGTAAGGTAAAGACCCTCAGGTCTTTCAGCGGTTGAATTTTATACTATCTAAAGTATTTCTTCACAGCAGGAAAGAGAGAAAAGCAAGTAATCAACAAAACATTGTTTTCTATTATAGAGGAATATGTATTTATTTAATTTTATATCCCCACTTCAGATACAACTGTAGAATTTTCTTTAAATTCAGTGTTAAAGACATAGATTTCAAGGTTCAAAGTTTACTTTCGATGATACTTCGGACGAGGTACAGGCGACGTTACGCACGCCGCCCATCTTGTGCAGAGGTGATGCTGCAGTCCGTGACCAGCGGGGTGGCTAACAACGAGTTATCCCCACAGTTGACGTAGCCGCTTACAGCAGGTTTATCTG
>LQNS02277216.1:7412656-7450282 GCA_001587735.2 Parhyale hawaiensis | reverse complement strand
GTTAAAGTATAGCAAAATAGACTATTAGATGGAAAGGGTCGACTTGGACTCCCCTTAGTATAGAACTAACTTTATTGCAATTTCAAGTTCATATTTCTTAACCATGATATTTTATATATTATATATGAAAATTAAAACGAGCACTTAACAAGTCGCATCATGGCAAGTCTGCAGATGACGAAACCTTTAAAGTAATTATTTAACTCTACCATGTGTTGCATAGTTGATCCAATGTACATATATACTACCAGTATTTATACAGTTGACATTGAATTACGATCAATTACTAGCATTACTTGAACTAATTCGGACAATATATACAGCCAGTGCTTTGATATACTTTTGTGAACTCTTTCACAACTAAATGATGTAGAAATGGTTTATGCGTACATTGCTGAGGAGAACTCATATTCTTCTGAACTTTTATATTTCCGTAATGTAATTTGCAAAAGTTTGAAGGGGGAATTGACATTGAACGTTTAAAAAATTGTTAATAATCAAACTTCTTGAAAAATTAAATAAATCTTTGCAAGCGTATACTCTTGATTCTACAAATAAGTTAGCTTAGACAAAATTAAAATTTATAAAGAAAGAAAAATATTTTTATCGGTCATAATATATTTGTTATGCCTGATATATATTGGCATATAGAATTGAAGTGAGATGGCAGAAATAATGAAAGTGCATCTCAGCTATGACTAATTTGTTGATATGAAGTCTGTACAGTTATGGTCCTCATTGTTAAGTACTATATAATACTAGATGGCCCTGAACCCGTTGGGTCGTCATCACGATCGTCTTCGCTTTCGCAAAAAAACAGGTGTTATTTAGCTGGGCGTAGACCACCGGCTATTCGGCCGTCCTCTTCTGCTCGTCAAGGAGAGGCTCGTTCGGTTCACTATCAAGAAATTCTTTGCTTCTCTAACGAATATTCTAGATTCAGGTTGTAAGCAAATTCAAATTATTATATGTTACGTATTTCAGTTGTATTACCCATGGACCCGATGAATTGATCATACCCGTTCTTGAGGCCCAGCTCAGTTTAACTTCCGGATCACAGATTCAATCGAATTAAAGAGCTAATCCAAGGAAGCTAGGGGCAGTGTGGCTGTGCCCTAGTCCCTCGAATTTCTTTAATTAAAAAAAAAAAGAAACTGTGTGCAAACAGACTCAAGACACAAGCAAGCAAGGTTCTCAGACTTTTAGTATAATATATAGATTATGCTTATAACAGCATAAATTTTCAAATAATAACTAGGGCGCTCTGAAAGCGTATACCTCCGCCAAGCTAGGCGACGTTAACGCAAAATTCAAATTATTTATGAAACTATAATTTCCTTTTCATCAGCACCAAAATAAGGTTATTTGTGCCTTTTGAAAGTAATAACAGCTTCTGTAATTTCTTGAAAATCCGTTCATGAGTTTCTGACTTGTGTTACTGAGAATCATCCTGACAAACATAATTAAGTCATACACATAAACAGTCCAACCGACCATCACAAAACTCTGATCATTCCTGTTTTTCAACGTTTCTAACAATTCCGATAAGTTTCATAAAGATCCGGTCGTAACTTCTCAAGTTATTTGCTAATAAGCAATAAATCACACACAGGCGTAAACAAACCAACAAACACATCATCACAAAAATCTGATCATTTACTCTCCGTAAAATACCTGACAACTGATATAAATTTAACAAAATTCATTCCTAACTTTTTAACTTATGGTATGGTGTTAAGAAAAAAGCAGCAGACAAAAAAGCCTTCAGTTGAGCGGTTCTTCACCAAAAGTTAATTAATCATCTGTTGCACTTTGCACGTTTAACAATGCCTATAGATTTCTTAAAGATAATTTCATTACTTTTTGAGTTATCCTGGGAACTGACAAACAGCCACATAAACAGAGAGACAATAGGCAGCCAAACAGACAAATAAACACACAAACAAACTAAACGAAAACATAACCTCCTTGGCTGAGGTAATAATAATGCTACGTACAGAAGCGCTAGCCTCGGGTTGTTATAAGTGATGCAAAGAAAAGTTATGCATTTGTACCTGGCTTCATGTTCCGCTTACTACATTCTTTGATACACTACAGTATACCTACACTACAGTAAACCTACAGTAAACCTACACTACAGTATACCTGCCTAATGCCTTCATCACCAGTTATGCTTGCAAAAACTTTTTAAGGGAAGGTATTCAGCAAATATTCTTTCTTTAATCGCTATAGCAGCATATTCGCAGAAAAGTTGATAGTTAATGTAACTAAATGTTTCAACCAAACACATTTTGCTGCGATGATATATGATATACTGTAAGTTCTTAGTTCTAAACATGCACACTTAACCAGATCTCGTACCATTTGAATTATAATTGCTTCGAGTTGCACTCATTGGCACATTGGCCGGAGAGTTATCTGTGTTTATTTTATTTTTCAAAGGAACTTTTTACTTTCGTCCTCATAGTCAACTGTGTTTGGATGAAATCTTTGGTTACATCAACTAAAAATTTCTATATGTAGTCACTCGAAGCTATAAAAAATACCAAAAACCGAAGACTTAACTTTTTTTATTACTTTTTGTAGCTAAATTGCTAGATTCCCTCCCCAGCTCATATGACCATCACTCGTCATCACCACCATTAGCTGGCTGCCCTCACCACCACATCACAAGCACACATCGTCATGAGCAGCAGAGACGGATTAGCACTTTGGACGTGGGAAAGTAAACGCTAGGCGCTTATGCGCAGCCTTATAGGAGCCCGTTGGGCGATGCTCGATAGCAACAAGATTAGTGTGAGGCAAAGCGTTGCTGTATTAATATGGCGAGAGCAGACCACCCTCACACTGCATAGTTATTAATCGTAGGCAAATAAAATTTGCCGTTTACATTATCTTCAACACCCAGCAGTCATATAGATGTTACATTTATGAAGAAAGAAAGGTTCTAAGGAGCAGGAATGTGTTTTATATATTTATACTTTTTGCCCATACGAATTTTATGCCAAGAAAGTTTAAAATACTCGTAGTTCGAGGGATTGTTTCAAATTTTGAATAAAAAGTAAAGAAACTCAAGGGTTCTATCTACACTCTAGCAAACTACAACACTCTTATGTATCTAGCTCAACCTGGAATGTTATATGGAATCCAAGAATCATTAGGTTGGTTTACCAGTCCATCCCATTTTCAATGCGGTAAAAACTGCTGGCCAAAACGTCGCCATGTACCTAATGCCGATCGTCTTACCTATGGTAACCAACCGGAAGCGACTTACAATTTTAGTCGCTACCTTACCTGATAGTTGCCAATAATGTACAGCACTTGTGTCAGTCACTTCTTCATGGACAGCAGTAAACTATGAAGCTGTGAAAAATGTATTGTCTCTCAGGTCGAAATATTACACATGTAAGGAATTCTATGACAAAAATTTACCACTCTGTGCAAACAGCAGCACCTGGGAAATTAGTTAATTTCCGGATCAGGCTGTTAATTGATGATTTCCTAGGTTACAGAGATTGCAAAGGCATAACTTTGTCTTATATCCTCCAATAGTCAGTCGAACACGAAAATATCAGGCAATTTTCTCTTATTTTTCAATGCCGCCCTTATAGCTCGCTGATAAATGCCTATGACTTCCTAAAGGCGCCCGGGCCAATCTGTAAACTTTGAACAATGACCGTAATTTCCTCAGCAAGGGGTGGTACAGTAGACTTGTGGGCCACGCAGTGAGTAGAGTCATGGGTCACGCAGTGAGTAGATTCATAAGTCACGTAGTTAGTAGATTGGTTAGTCACGCAACTAACGTTGGCAGTCACTCACTCACTCACGCTCCACCAACACTCACGAACAGGCAGCACTAGAGTCGGGGTGTCGACACACACATAAGTTCGAAACCTGCTCACCTTGGGAGCCGCCGCGGCGCAGTCCAACGAGCCCTGCTATCGTTGGCTACCTAACGATGTTGTGCCTGTTAAGGCAGCTTCACACGTTAGTCTTTTGAACGTGTTCTCTCAATTGATCGTCCGAATATCTTTTCGTGCCCTTGTAAACATGACCGACCGTTTGCCTACCAAAATATTTGCTAAAATTTTATCCGTCAGCTCACTGGCATAGCAACTTCACTAGTAAAATTTTGGGGATCTCTTTGAAATTTAGAGAGAATTAGTAAGACTTCTCTGCAGCATAAATGGAGCAAAAACGTATTCGGACGATTAGTTGAGAGAACGCATTACAAAAAATTCCCTTGTGAATCAGCCTTAACGGAGATTACGACTCGGTATGGTGTCTACATCAGGAAGTGTGAGATACACATTGCATAGAGGAGCTCCTAATAATTGTATTATATATTCTTTTTCAGTCCGAAAGCTTTTTCGCTAGTGATATTCCACTAGTGAGTAGTGCAGGTCACGTCATAGGCTCAACACAACAAATGTGCTGTGCGTTATTTCGTTGAACCCGCATAATATTTATTAACCGACGGGCTATCTCTGTTGCATTAGATTACTGCTACAGTTCTTTACAGAGGCATTGTGGTCATTGAATGGAAGGATGCAGTAGCTACTGCCTAATTTATGGATGCCAATCTACATTTGGTACTGAGAGTTCATACATTGTAAATCATACTACAAAACGAAACACAGCTTTGTTGATTGCTTAAGCGTCCTAAGCTCTCCGCCCCGATGTGAAGGGTTAGATAGAGAAAAATTCATGTGCTGAAATTGAAGCGGTTGTCTTAATAGCTTTTTGAAATCAAGGCTTGATGATGACTGTAGTACCGTTGCATGTTAGCGTACGAGATTCTGCATAGTACTTTCCACAATGAATATTTTTTCTGAGTTCATTTTCTGCATATTCAGGAGACAAATGAAGGAAAAGGGAAAATATTCCTAGAAACTGAACCATGATGAAAATAGAAGCATAAGGGTCTTCGCTGAAGTTAATACTTCCGCTAAGGAGTGCATTTTTTTTTTTTTTTTTTTTGGTCGTCGAAGCTTATCTGTTGTCTGCCTGTCACAATAAAGTAACTCACAACTTTATCCACGGATTTTTATGAAATTTACAGGGAATGTTAGGTACGTTAGGAGGAGCAGATAATTAACGTTTGGCGAAGGTCCGGCCAACTGCTTGCTTGTTTGCCTCACTACATTTTCTTGGTAACATAACTCAAACAGTTATAAATGGACTTCTTGAAATTTGCACGACTTGTAGGGCATGTTGCGCAAAGCAATTGATCAAATGTTTGTGTTAATCTGTCAGACCGTTTTTCTGTTTGTCTCTGTCTTTGTTGTTTCTTCATAACTCAAGAACTGATGAACGGATCATCATGAAATTTGCAGGAAGGCCTAGAAATGTCAAAAGGCACATTTGAAGAAATTTTGGTGATAATCGGTTCGTTCATTTGTATTGTTAAATGTATGTTTATTCTACTCTTTGTTGGATCATAACTCAAAAAGTTACCGAAGGATCCTCAAGAAAATGACAAGAACTATTATACTGTATCTGTCATGAGGCACAAATGATTAAATTTTGATGATTATAAGAAAAAAGGTTTTAGGCCCAATTTGACTGTTTCGCTAACATTGTTTTGCTTGGCGGAGGTATGCGTTCCCATAGTGTTTTAGTTATTTTCTGCCCTCATTTGATCACGGAGCAAACATTTTATTATTATTTGAAAGAAACAACCTACACGAACATAAACCTTAAGCCCATTATATGCTATAGTGAACTACATGCATAGCTGTTCAACTATAACGTCAAAAATTTGACTGCTATCTATATTTCCCTTGCTTAACTAGCACTGATTGCTTTAAGTCTGAATGTTCTTTTGATGCAATGTTGTTTGTTTCACACGTTATGTTAGACTTTCAAATAAATATATAGTATCATTAACATAGATATCGCTTTGGCGTATTCCAGTTGCTGAGGTACAATTCACTCAACGTCCGTAATTTCTTGGCATATTGTAACTGAGTAATGCACAAAATTACGCAAATCTTTAATAATACAGTGACATAAAGTCTAGCATATAGCGATAATTTTATCTTGTATCTCTTCCTATTTTAAGTTCCATGATGAGTTACACCTCATCATTTGTACCATGTGATCTACTTAATATAGTGCATTATTATTATTAAAGCCTCACAATTCCGCTCTACGTATAAATTTCTCCTATAACGTGTTTACTTAAAAGTCGTAATGATCACAAGATGTGGGAACATTGTAGCCATGTACTGGGGACATGCTATGGTTAGTCCTGTTCCGTCCATTGTTGGGCCTTGTCACAATCGTTTCAGTTGCTTTTATTTCCTAGTCATTCTGTATGTCTTTCCAATGTCAACATTGCCTTGTATAGCTCCCTGTCAGAACCGTCGTCCTCTGCAGTTACCCTTCGCTTCATGGGCAGCTTGTTTTTGCCCTGCTGGGTGCCCTAAACGCTGAGCCCTTTATCTCCAGACCCATATTTCGCTGTATTTGTACATCCAGTCGATGTAATCCGCTTTGGAAAGTGTATACGAATTGCTTGCGACAATATTTGCTGTGGATGTATTGAGCGATTAGTGAGCAGCGCCCGCCGCGCCTCTACGCACTTCCAAAAGTTGCTTGTCAGACCTGGCTGGTCACGGTGTAAAAAGTTGGATAGTTTTGTCCTTTCAGTCCAACCCGGATAAACTCAATCGCTTATTAATCGGAACCATTTGTTTTAGAACACCGGATGATACAAAAAGTCATGCACAACATATAAATGGTAGCTATGCGAGTTTTTCTTTATGTGAATAAAGACATATAAATTTATGCATTCGTCTGTTACCAAACATGTCAAATATTCGAGCTAATGCAGGTAGCTGAAAATTTTTATCTACGGTATTTATAAATATCAGGCATGTGATACGCTCAGCTCTGGAGAGCATCAGCTTCCAAAAATTTGATCATACGATTGGCCCATAAACTCTGTAAAAAGTTTTGTACAGTTTACTGCCGGTATGTATACAGGTGCTGAATATATTTATGCTTGCATTTGCCAGGTATCTGGAAGAAATTGCTGATGCTCCTGTGTTAACATTATAATTACTAGAGGGCCCGCGCTCTCAAGAAAGACAGCGAAAAATTTGTGATGACCTTCTTCATTAATCATACCTTCGTTATTACATCTGCCAGCCTAAACGCACCACGAGATGAACGTTTACGGCTTCACAGTTACTCAGTATCGAAACTTTTTTCTCTCTGAAATTGAGAAAATTCGTTGCTTTTGGCAGGCCGATCAGCAACGCTCAAAGTAATAGCTTCAATTCGGTATTATGGATATAGTAGGATATCCTATACAGGTCCAAGGGTTTTTGCTTAGCGAAAGCTGTTTCATCGACCATTGGATTAAATTTGGAGAATACGTGACGTAACGAAATTATCTGTGGGAAGAAACTTAGAATCAAGATGCAGTACTAACGGAAGCTTCAGATATCTTCAGTGCTGCGATTTCAACTTCGGTATTGCAAGAAGTGCATTGAGACATATAAGGTCGCCTTATACTTTGTCATAGATTCGATATATGGTGAAGGTATAATTCGTACAAATCAGGCTAAGCTTTCGATATCTTCATTGTTTTAACATCAACTGCCACTTATTAAGATAGGTTTGCCATCATCTGCAACCTGGCCTTTGTTCTACCAATCAGTTTTCAATGAAGCTTGACAGAATGACCATGGACAGCCTCCAACCCGCTGATTTGTTTTGTTAAAGCTTGACAGAAAATTTGTAAATAAACAGATAAATAGATGAACAGATAAATAAACAAACAGATAAGTACACATCGGTGTTTATTATATTGTAGATACTAGCACTTTTTGTTGGTCCTGTGAAAGTAATTTGATTTCGGCGCATAAGCAAAGCATGCTGGATGATTGGTTTATGTCAAGCTGCAAGCAGCGGCCAACCTGTCGTACAGTAGAGGAGACAAACATAATCAGCCACACGGTGGAGATGTCTATGATTCAAGCAACATACTCAGCGGCACTGACGATATCCTAGCTGATCCGAGTACCAAACTTGCAGGTTATAGTGATGTCCAGCGTAATCCAAGCACATGCTCGCAGGTACTACCGACGTCGTGTAAGATACAACCCTCATACTCACAGGTACTACATGATACATGTAAGCACGATACTCGAAGGTACTGCGATACCTTGCATGACCCAAGCACAACTGAGAACTGGTATGCTGCACCTCACATGTCATGTTAGACAAGTTACTCACCTCCCAGGCAGGCAACTGGTATCACGTTGCTAAGAACAGGCCTGAAAGTCACGCTTGAGTTTGATTGTGTGTAATTTGAGCGGAGGCGACCATTTTAGACGAGTTGCATGCAGGATGTGCAGGCCAGGTATCCATTATAGAACGGAGCTTTGACTGCAGGTCGATATGTCCCACCGTGTCATTTGAGTGTATCTACAATTACTCCATATGACAGTTAGTACATGAATACGTGTTCAGGCCTTCCAGTTCCTTCCATCGCTGCCGATAATCAATGCAACAGAGTGTTTTTGTCGCGGCTTCTAGGTTTTTCATGAGATTGATATTATTAGTCGATAGTTTTCTTGAGCAGCGCGCGTAAGAGAACTTCATGCATGAGCTGTCGCGCTTCCTGGTGGTTTCTGCTACCAGTTGCGTGCTCAAGTCAAGTAACTAGCCATAGCTACATACATGCAGTGCAGGGCTATAGAATATTCCTATAACATATGCCGTGTCTTAAGCCTCGCATAGTTCGTGACACCCTGAAAATTTCGTCGAATTCCTGATACGGATTTGTTCCACCGTGATAATTAACATCGCACTCACGATTCTGCCTGCTGTTGAATTCACATGACTCTTACCCACAGTGACTGCGCTTCATGGCGACTGCGTGTCCCACACACTGCGTGCTGCAGACAAGCTACTGCTGCTAGGTAAGTGGGTTCTGTTATAGTATAGTGTGTGGTTTACCTGAGAGCAAGTGCCAGGTTAAGATAATTAAGGTAAAGTAGGTTAGGTAGGACCGGTTTGGTTTTGCAGCTGGAATAGGTGCCTCATCAGCCTGGTAGAGTCACATATTTTATGCCTAAGTCTCAGATAGGCCACATTCTGTACCTGCACCGGAAGGTTTTTATTTATGAATCCTATGCCTCACCAAACGTATCGCTGCTTCGAGATATCATCATTTCTAATTGTCTAGCAGAAAACTGAAATAACCTTTCGTGGTTATCTGCACAACGGTGAGTGTTGTAAATAACTTCACCTGGGCCTCGTCCGAAGAATCGTCACGTAATCATCAAGTAAGTAAGTAAGTTAGCGCAAAATTACTTGATCTTGATGAATTACAGCGGGACAAATTTTTAAGCATAGAAACCTGACTTGTCAAATATACTCGACATTTTGTATACAGACCGTAATAGAACAGCAGAGTTTTAGGTTAGGCAACTCTATTTATGACGCAAACGAAGATAAGGAAACAGAAGCACAGCTGCCGTGCCTGGGGAGCTATACATCCACAATTGTTTCTTTGATGTTGTGATGAATAGATGTAGTAAGGAAGGCAAAGTAAAATATGTCAGCCCGTACGTACAACGCTATTTTCTTTCACTGATATAGTAGGGCCTATAAGAACTGTTGTGTAGAGATTGCTGTCGTGAAGAAACAATGAGAATAATATCGATCGTAACGGCCTGGCTATTGGAGGAGCCTGACAGCGCTATGGAGGTAAATAAACTTTGCAACAACACAAAAATCTTATCAAACGACTACTTAGGAAAGTTTGTGTTTGTGTTCTACCGAAGATATTTCCAGGGTGGGGATATCAATGAAAATGCAGTCGACCAATCACAATGATTTAATAAGATTCTCATCGAATATATTACAGATTTACAGAAAATGTACACAACATGCATTCACTAGATGGGGAAATATGTATCTCTCGGAGTGAAAAAAAATTGCAGTATCCCAAAAAAGAAATGGGTAAATTTACCTAAATGGTACTAATCTTACCTAGCCGAGTCAAGTACAAGTGTCTGCAGTAGCGTCAACATTTGTTAGACGTAGCGGCAACATTGCATTTTGTTCCCTGTCACATCAATTGTTTGTAATCATTTACTGAATGCGAACAGAGCTTGATTTTAGGATTAAAATCCCTCATAGAGCATTTAGTTAAAAAAAATGGCTGAACTGCTAATTTTTTCATTTCTATTACCTACAGACGCACATGCGCAAGGTGAACGCATTATGATTATTATTACTGTACTACGGAATAGGCATTGTTTCACAATGATACATGCTCAATGAGTGATATCTACAGTGAAGCCTCGATCTTTTCACAAAGTTTCTGCAGAAGTGCTTGCTCTCGGTATTCCTGCCGAGACGTCGCAATTGGACCAGTGCGCTACTATACTGGCGCATCGATAAGAGGCAAAACGGAAAAGAAAAGGGGAGAGAAGAAGTAAACAGTCGTGAGGAGGGCCCCTTCCGTGGCCCCCACAGTGGAGCAGGTAGGAGACGCGTAGGATAGGACGCTTACCACCACGTAGTAGACGGACAAGCATCGGGAACCTACCTAAATTTACAAACTAATCTCATAGGCAGGAACTGCGGCTAGATGAAACAATCCTTGCTGTAAGGTATTTGGGTTAGCTCTTAGGGTCGCAAGGTCCACGGATATTCTGATAGGGACAGGGTCCGCCAAAAATCCCGCAAGGGCGAGACGAGCACAATGTGTCAGAACAACGGCAATAGTCGTCGTCGTCATAAGGAGTTGTATGAATCAATGCCGTGAAACTGTTGCAGCTAATTTATGACTCACACATGATCGTCATACGACTACAAATAAGATATTAGGGTTTCTTCGATTGGGGTGATGAAGTCAAGTATGCCAGGATTGACTTCCCCGGAAATTCAAATAGAACATGGGTTAGTCAGTTCGAACCGTGTTGCAGGTGTTGAAAGTTACTTAAGTAATACTGCCTAAGACTCCATTTTACAGAGAAGGATCAAGGTTTCAGTCGACCCCAGGGCAACAGGTTTCTGTTTTATGCCTGGCTCCCGATTTATCGGGGACCAGCCAAGGCATGTCTGCAGTCCCGGGAAAGTCAGTCCTAATGAGATCGACTTCATCATCTCAGTCGAAGACGCAATATGCACCGTTATAATTATACTCTGTATCCTTCCTTACTTTAGTATTATGTTCTGGTTTCACCACCACACACACCCACGTCGCAGGACGTGACCCAAGCAGTGAGTCTAAGTTTATTAGGTCACATCGGTATATGAATAATTTTAATCGACATTCCTGCCATAAAGTCTCAGTTGGCCGAGTGCGCTACTGCTGACAAGAAATCAGGCGAGACGCATCATGCCTACGTATACACATTGGGCTGTACGTGCTTATGCCGGTGACATACCTTAAATGCATATACCAGTGCCCTATACATTACCCCTATGTACGATCAGCATCTAACGCCCAGCATTCCCATTGGTCAGTTGCTCGGCTACGCAAACATCTGACAGCCAATAGTAGGCCATTTGGACAGGAGCAAGCACTCAGGAACAAAACGGTCGCATCGCTTTCAGTAAGTTTTTAATTGCATTGATTATATTCAATGCAATCTCTCTTTTTAAACTATTTAAGTGTAGAATAACAAAAGTATACCGTAAACTTTAGACTCGCTTTAGACTAATACGTAAAGTGAGTGAAAGTTTAGAATTAACCTCAAAGTCAATAACACGCAGAGATAAAATTTTGGCACAACAATTACTTACAAATAAATTAAATCATAGGTTCTTGATAAGGCTGAGTCGAAAAGTTCGTAAATGCATAAAAATTTTCAACAACTATTGATCAGTAGTGTGGACCAAAGAGTTTGCACAAAAGTTATCAGCATCAATGAAGCAATGTAAGCCTTGTCACGAGGACTGTATGAAGCTTTTATGGACTTTTCATATGAAGCTTTTATGGACTTTTCAACTCACCTTCGAAACTTAAAGCCATGGATTGTCTAAATTTCCTCAACAACAGTCGAGGTTAGCAACAACGCGTAGCGCACGAGAAGAATGCAGATGTAGGCGTACTGTTATCGCACTGCTACTTTTCAACAGAACTCAACTATCGCACAAAAAGTATTTGTCAGTACATTTTATAATCATACTTGTTGGCTTATAGTTCTCACAAGTAGGCTCTGCAACTAAATTAATTAAACTTCTATAAGTTTTTTCAACCAATCTAGCGATCTCAAAAAATAGGTGATTTTTTTTTGGTTACGGAAGAAATTCATCTAGGTTATACAAGACTGACGTATACCTGAGCACTAGCCAACGGTAAAATCAGTTACAAAATTAGTTTCGATCAATTTTAGAATATTTTTGTACGTTAAAATTCAATCATTGAAGCGATGAATTTGTATCTCTTGATGATAAACACATTACTTCCATCACCACAATTGCTTCCCTGTTTTTTGAGGTACCTATAGACTAGTAGAAGACATTTTATTGACATTTCTTCTATCAGCTGTAGGACGCGTACTCGGAATTTTGAGTGCACTTTCGTTTACGGCGCAGTCTATGTCATCATGAATTTAATTACTACAAGACAATACAGGCATGAGTTTTCTTTTAAAACAGGGAGCTTTCACTTACCCTCTGTTAGCCACACGATAATTCTTTAAGAAATAGCAAACCTAAGCATCTAAATCTTTGGCTTATAAAATATTTACAATCGCAAAATTGTACTTCAAAGCACCTGGAAAAATCCAAGCTTCTTTTTATATTAGGCAATAACATAATTTGCTATTCATTTTACAGGAGGCAATAAAATAATGTACAATCGTTATTACATTAGGCAGTAACATAATTAAGAACAACATATCAACGATGAAGATGACCTCTCTGAAATGCTTAAATACCCCTGGAGATGTAACCTCGATATGGTAACGTCTGTGCTCATTTGTGTAGAATATTAGGTTGCCACACATAAAACGTCGCATTTTAAAGAAAAGTATAAGACTTTAAGTGTTGAACACCTATTTATTCAAAACATGAATCCTTTCTTTTATGACCTTTGCTCACAGTTCTCCTATAACGCGTACATTGGGTCTACAAAGCGTTTGTCATCTTTTATGAGGATAGACTGTTCGCATGCTTCTATTATCTCATATCTATTTAATAGGAATTCTATTTTTGCGTATGAAGAGTTCAAAATCTTTAAGTAAAGGATAATCAGTAAGCGAGATATCAGGAGAATATGGAGGATGATGATGAATGAGCCACGACAATGAGCCAAGACAATATAACATAGATAATTCAGACACTGCAACATCGTTAGACATAAAGGTGCGGTTTTTGGTGGTTATTTCAGAGACTATTGCAAGTAACAATTGTCCCATCCGCTATCTGTATCAAAAGAATATCTATTTATCATAAATAATAATAAGTAGGTAGATGCAAAAGTGCTGTTTTTTTTCCTGCCGAAAATACAACATGGAGCTCACTAGCAGGCGCCTGTATCTTAGAATATTATTAAATTCGTCTGAAACAAACGTAAACAACTTTTTAATTTTGTTCATGGGTAAAGAAACTTATGTGCGAGATGTCTGGAGCTCTAATGTAATTCTTCGCACCGTTGTTCTCGGATTATATAATTTTAACCACAGCGTATACTTCGTCCTAACCAATGACTGATTCAGGGCTCCTTATTTTTTCATCTTCAACTCTTTCACATCCTGAATAATTTTCAAAACCATCTGTGGACAGTTCTGCTATGGATAGAATGGTCGGAAAATTTGCTTGAGGTTTGGTAGATTTTGAGTCAGAGCGGTCCAGTCTTTTTTGCACAAGATAATCAATTGATATTTTTTACTCTCAAGATGGTCAGAAAGTTACGGATAACAATTATCAATAATTATGATTTCTGGACTAAAAATGAATTAATGAAATGAAATACAAACACATACAAGTGTATAACCAAGATGATAATTGGCTGATAATGAAACTCATTGAAAATACGACATTTCATATGCGACAACCTGATAAAATAATGATAGAATGCGCGCATGACTATGAAAAATCAATTTCCTAAATGCAATTATGTTACAGGATTGTATCTAAATTTTTATCCTAAATTCAACAAAAAGGAAAACAAAACTTATGTGAGGTAAATTCCAATTTTCCAATCATCACACTTCCTTTTCCAAGCTATTTCGCCCTTCTAAACGATGAGGTTCGGGTCGAGAAATTTCGGCGTGCCGTAAAAGATCGTGTCTTAAAATTTCAGGGCGACTGACTTCTGGTCGAACAACTTCATGGCGAGTTAGTTCATGGCGGGACAACTCCTGGCGACACAGCTCTTGGCGAGCGAATTCGTGCCTTTGCTGGAGGTCTTGCATTAACGGCGATGGTGCTAATAAAGAATCATTGAGAGATACTTGGGGGAACCCAGGGACCAGACTCTTACCGTAAGAATAGGAGAGGAGGCTTTCGGATACGCTGGTTGGAATGTAAGGGTAGGAAGTGTGAGGGAAGAGAGGTCGAGGATATGGTCCCGCCTCGAGATGCAAACCTCTTGCTATGTTGGAAGAAAGTATTTTGCCGGCGTTACTGAGAGTAGTGGCTGCCGAACTCGCAAGTCCCCCTGACGTTGCCATTTCTGCCAGCGACCAAATTCGTGGTTTGGGATGGACAACTTCGGAAGGAGGTGTCGCTGAGGCCGGCAAGCTCAGCATACTTGGGGCGTGGAGCCCAGAGCTGCTAGACACTCCGCTGTCTGAATCTTTGCGTTCCTTTTCACTGTCACCGTATATGCCTGTAGTGAAGAGAACGAACGTATGGTGAGCTACAGTTTATTATTTGACATATGAAGAAAAATATCATAAACTGGTAAAAATAACCCCAATGTTCACGTCGGGGTTTTTGGAACATTGTCCAGTAGTGCCTGAATTACATACGTAGTCTACGGTGGCTTCACCAAGAAAAATCTTATCCTAAAAGAAGCAAACCTAGCCGAAATCCTCAGTAGCCGTGTTATTAGATCACGCCATTGCAGGCGTTTCCCGTCGGTGCACGTCAAGGCGTGCTGTGTTTGGGTAAACACTTTTATCGTGCGCAGTGTTATTTGCTGCTTCACAAGGGTGATCCGTTGCGGCTGTTAAACTTAGGTAAATTTCACTGTCACTGAGATCAATCTATGTAGGGTGACACGCACAATGATTGATGATGGAGATTAATTTAAGCCTACATCAACGACATAGTGAAAGCTTCAAAGAGGAAAATGGAAGAGACATATAGTACGTGGAGATAAGCGTGGAACCCATGGAGGAGGGTGTTCATACACGAGATCAGTGTGCATGGGCACAACAAGTCGAGAAAGAAGACGAAGAACAGAACAAAGCATCATCAATAATGTGGGCACGAAAGACAGCTGTCCCGAACGTCTAGCTGTTAATGTAACCTACAATGAGGTCTTCGTGGGTGCGCTATTCCTAATAACAGAGGATGGTCGAACCTAACTAACTTAACCCTATAGCCCATCCTATGCCCTCTACGATTAGAGTGGGAGATGGCTGGGAGCTGTAGGAATTTATAGAATAAGATTAGGAATGTTAACGAAGAATTTGTGAGCCGGTTACAATACCAAACATTATAGCTGGAGAGATCTTTGATGAACATGCAAATGCAAAAGTTCTTCTACTCACTGTCTTTGTCGTCCTTTTTATCGTCTTCATCTTTTTCATCTTTATCGAGAAGTGAAGAATCTTCCTTGTCGTCATCATCGTCATCATCTTCATCTGTTTTACTTCGGGGCTCCCACGTCATTTTGTTTTCCTTCTTGAGGCGCCGGCGAGCGTTGGCGAACCATGTGGAGACCTGCAAATATGACGGCAAAACTCGTTATACCTCATGAGTCTCAGTAGGCAACTTTCTCTTCTTATAGCTCTCATGGGCATGCCCCTAACAGAATTCGTGGCCTCCCTAGAACCTATGTTACGAATTTAGCTTCTGGGTAGGCCAAGACTTCAGTCAGAGGTGCAGTCGGTCGAGACCGCCATCATATAGAGACAACGGAAAACATGGAAGCGCCATTTCAGACACATGTTGCAAACCTTACTACAGTAGCAATTTTTTCATAGCAGCAGTGATGTTATCTCATCAGCAATATTGAATAGTTCCTTTATACCGCAGCTGTACACTGAAGTTTCTGCGTTTAATATATAGATGATAAGATAACAAGTATAAGCCAAGATCTCTCATGTAGCGCCATTGCAGTCTTTCCATCTCGATTGATAATGACCAATAAAGTTTGCTATTGACCTGCAGAAGCGTCAAGTTGTTGCTGATGACCAGTATACATATATATGATCTTCCACAACTGGCGTTTGGTGGTAACCAAGCAACTGAAGCTACGCTTCTTCCCTACAAGTAATAATAACAATAATAACTGATGTCTGTCCTCCCCTGACCTGCGTTAACGTCATCTTGGTGATGATGGCCAGCATGATCTTCTCCCCCTTGGTGGGGTACGGGTTCTTCTTGTGTTCGTTGAGCCAGGCCTTGAGTGTGGTGGTGGCTTCCCTTGTCGCATTCTTGCGGCGGGCAGCGTCCAGGCCCATGCCGGTATAGCTGCATAAAAAGAGACATCCTTTGATAAATATTTACGAAACCAGTCACCATTGCACCCTTTGTTTGATTGCTCCACATGTGAAAGCTGGATTGCCTCAGTTAGCCATTTTAAAGTTGGGTCTGATGGGTTTCCGACTTATAGCCTCCATATGTCTTTTATGTTGAACTTCTAATCCTTCTTACGTCATTTATTTCAAATGTTATATCAGCCAACGATTAAGCATTACGAGTCAGAAATATACATAGCTTGCTGGCTTGCTGTGTTGATTGAGAGCATATTGGTATACAGAATAGCGTAAACTATTTTTCACAATTCAACGAACGCAAGAAAAATTTGCGTGTAATTCCAGCGAGAATATAATACTCTGATAAATAAATACACTTTATAAGATACATTTAATGCTCTGATAAAGACTGTAAATAACTTCATTAGATACACGTAAGGACATGAACAAGAACACAGTCACAGATTATTACCAGAGTAACATTAGATATAAAAATCAGGGTGCCATCACAAACAAACTACACTGAATTGCAGCCCACTGTATGGTAACAGTATGCGCTATCAATAACTCTATAATTATGTTTGATAGTTTGTAGCTGGGACCATAACGGATCCCTTGAAGTATGGTATTATCAGATTTTCCTATTCTGATCCGGAGAGTGAAAGGGCATTTTCTAGCTCGTCCTGACTTTGAGGCAATCAGCATCTTTTTGAGCAAATATCATAACTGCTCTGCGGTTGACTTCGGCACGTGCATCAGTCGCCGAAATATGTCACTATAGGCTACACGTAGGCGTCCAGCAGATTTCTGCTTGAAGTTCGACCAAACTGAGTTGTACCACAGGGCATAGTAATAGCCTCGTAACAGCTGGCATTTGACCTCTTCCGCTCGAGCAGCGACCAAACTTTCTGATTAGCATGTTACCTACTGCGAGGAGCTTTCATATTTCTTTCTCTGTAACCTGGTTATCACGAAAATATTGGTGATTTTATGACGCATATATGAGTTGCTGTTCACGTTAATAACATCGACACCACTGAGATGAATGACTTTATCGGTGGGGAGGTTACTTCTCCTAGCTTACAGTGTTATACGTACAGCTTTACTTACAGCGGTATGTGCTAACTCTTGGTACATGATCCAGAAAATGCCCCTACCCATAACTGCAGAGATTGCGCCTAACTACAGCTTTTTGACCATCAACTGTTCATTATTGTGGACCCCAGAATATTTTCAGCAGCAGATCAACAAAGACTCACCCAGCATAGGGAAAAGGGAAAGGAGAATCGCATGGGTAGTACATGGAAGCGTAGGGCCAAGATGGCGCCATGGGAGCTCCGGCTGCTAATGTTTCTTTCAGTTCCAAACTGGCCTGTGGAGGTATAAAAACAAGGCGAACTGTTAACATTATTGTTCCAAGAAACATCTAGAAATGCGCGCTTCGCTCGACATAAACATTAAAAATGAAACTCATAGAGCTACAAATTTAATGCAACATTCAAATAGCTACTGCTGAAAATTTTGCAATCACTTATACTCTTAAATAATGAAAATGAATAATGCTTCGTCTTTGCTTCTTAGCTTCAAAGTACTTCACGAAAGGAATAACTAGATATATCACAAGTTTTCGTTGGCTAGAAAGTTCTCGGTATTTCTTCTCCAACAGCAACTATAATTTTACGGATCTTTCACCCATTCACCATGTAGGCTAGAAGGAAGTTTGTCCTTCATTAGTAGTCCAGAAGGAAATTTATTCTCATTGACTAATACTCTTTGAGTAGCTTTACACGACTCAATATCCACAACTTCAGTTTAAGCATAGTAACACAGTGGAGCATAGTTAATTTTACGGCAATTGTCAACCATTTTTCTGCAAACAAATTTTTCATCCGCATTCCCTGAATTTTTTAGAGACATTATTTTCTTCTATTTTTATTTTAATTTCTCTGTTAACTAGGCGAAAAAGAAACTGATTGATGTCTCCAATTAAATGCAATAGCTAGATTAAGCAAGTTGCAATAGCAAAATTCACGTTTAATCTATAAATATAATAAATGTCCACCAGAATAATGATACAAAATTTCTGCATATAAGAATAATGAAGTTGTAAAAATATGCCAGTTGCTCAGGGGATGTTGATTAAAAAAGCTATCTACAAAAACAAGTAACTGTACATATTATAATTTTTTACAAACAACTGAAGATATAGCAGGCAGTACACACACACAGATACTCACACTGGGTGTGTAGAAAGCTGATTGTTCTCCGCCCAGAGCAGGGAGGGCGTATGGGGGGGCGTCAGTATAAGGAGAGGGGGCGTACAGCCCTGCCAAATGTGCATGAGCTAGCGATGGAGTTGTGAGAGTTGGTGGGGGAAGAGTTGGTGTCGGAGGGGCTAGCGTTGGAGCGGAGGGGGGCGGTGTGAGTTGTGCAGAAGATACTAGAGGCGTCATCTTCCTGTAACAACAGAAAAATTTCTTGATTAGCTTACTAGAATTAACTTATTTATTGCTAAGGTTAAGACACGGCATCTGTTCACTTGAGCTTTCGCAAGAGTCTGCATCCTATGTCAAACCTAACTATTGAAACAATTCAGGAGAGAATGGGTTAGGTAAAATGCACATTAGAATTATAATATCTGTAACTGCTTGTAATGTTACCTGGCTATATGTACATATGTACACCCAACTGTATTAATAAAAGCAGTTTACAAAACACAAGAGACCTTTGGAAAAAATATCATGAAAAGCTTGCTTGATAAGGATGAATTAAAACATCAGTTTCTGGCTGGCATGTACAGCATCATTTGAAAAGTTACTGTATATAATACTCTGTTACTACCAGAGCTAGCGCCTTCTGCATCTATATTGCAAAAGCTGAATCTAATTTTTGAAGGAACAAAATGTAGAATGCAAAATATTCAGACACTGGAGAAATGACTCATGCCTGGTGTTTCCTAATAACCTTATAAGGGCGAAACATGAGAGAAAATCAAGTTTTTCGCAATATAGCTTACAGCTCCAACCAACACAGCTGGACCACCAGTTATCGGCTACTGCACCTCGCAATACGAACAGGAAGGTCCGTGACAAATTTCCTAGCAATTACCAGCACTGGAAGGAAGATTGGCACAAAATCAGCATAACGCAATCGGCGGACAATTGCGTGTCAAGAAACAAAGCTGGGCAACGATTTACAATGTGCGCTGCAGATTTATTGACGAGACGCGTGTGGATTGGTGCATACGAGCGGGGCGCATCCATCACGGAGGGGATGTCGACCCCCTAACCCCTTACCCCTTCCTCCTTTCGTGGGGGAGGGGGGAGGGGAGGTGAGAGTGAAGTGCTCCGCAGACCAGACGAGGCAGTGACATAGGCATCGGGACAAATTATCTTCTGCAGGCATTCGTGCTTATAAAGCCAAGGAGCGATTACAGCATGAAGAATGAGGCATAATCGTACGAGATAAATATGGCATTACCGCACATTATTAAATAAAATGAATATACCTGATACAGCGAAATTTTACGAGCGGAGAATCTTTAACCCTTAAATGCCTGATTTAATCATAGCACACCCGTAGAAATAACACTATTGGTATATGCTGCATATATGGCACGCTATGCATTTAAGGGTTAAACTGAGAAAGTTCCTGAAGTGGAGACTTCTAGACAGGGACAAACTTCAGAGACGCAGACAACGTCCAGCGCCACCTGCCGGCAAGTGCGGCTTTGGCCGACGCTGTATTGATTCACTAGCAGACTAGTATGGTCTAGCCAACCTAATTAGTTGCATATACCGCAGTGCAATTTTACAATTTTTTAATGGAGCTATTTAAAGGAAACGTTCTATCAACGTAGGGGAAACAGATGCATTTTAGAAGGTGTCTTCTAGGAACGGAGACTCCTCGTAAAACGTAGACAATATTACTATAAGCATTTGAAGAGTTCTACAGTGTTTATCTTTATAGCATCGACAGCAAATAGAGCAGCAGTGTGGCAAAGCACCTTTATCTACTGGATGCTATCGTTCCACTAAGGGTGGATACTATAAACAGTATTGATTTGTCGTACACAATATTATTTTTATGCTGTACTGAGCTACCAACCGTATGCTCACTGTGCTGTACAGATATTTCTATGATTTTGATGTAGGCACAAGCACATAGAGGGCCCCGGCGTAAGTCCCGGATTCTCTATTGGAATGAGCCTGTTCGTCCGTCTATACTACCTACTATTTAAGATAATGTAACAGGGGTGATCACATGCTCTGGGGTTGTGACATCTTATTCCAGGGATTGCTGGATAAAATTTCAGTTGCTGTATGTTAAAATCGATTGCTGGATAAAATTTCAGTTGCTGTATGTTAAAAGCGACCCTGCATTACTTGTCTAAGTTTTTCATTAATCTGCAGGGGTCAGGGAGCAGTTTACATGTTTATAGTGTTTTGACAAATGAGGAAATGTCGGGCGCTTCTGGGTCATGTACGTAAACTATCATGTACGTAAACGATCAACGAAACTAAGTTCCTATATATATATATAAATATAGATGAAGCTAAAAAGCATGGCAAAATTATCCATCTATAGTCCCCAGAATGATATACAAAACCTTAATTACCAGCTATAGATGAAGACGGATACTAGAATAAAATTAACATTCCATGACTCTAAAATGACACATATTAACTTAATTCCTGTCTATAGGTGAAGCCAAAAAGTGTGACAGAATTAACCGTCTGTATATACTCCCAAAAGGATAATATCTTCGGCTGTAAATTATCGCCGGGCGCCGCTGAAGTGAAAATTAAAGAGAGAGTCGCGATTACGGCGGAGATCTCTGGTGAAGCGGCCGAGTTTTGCGAGCCGTTTAGGGGAACTTCAGCAATTGAGCGATGACGCTCTGGTCGTAAAGCTAAGGTAGAGTAGGCGTTTTAGGGAGAGACTTGAGTGTGTAGGGTAAGTGAGGGAGGGCCTCTCGTGGGACTTCTGCACACTCCAGATCATGTGAAGAACTTGCAGGGGAGAGCTGAGCTGCTCGTTGTTTGTGTTGAACTGAAGAGCGAGTACAAAGAAGGCGTCAGTTGTGACTCTTCCACTGACATGAGCTAATTTCGTCAGCTTAGGCTTGTCCAAAGCGTCAATCATGCACGTTGGTTTCGATTCTGGGGATTGAGTTGTTTTAGGCACTAATCCCAAGCCAATTACCCTCGAGTCGGCTTCGAGCTCAGTGTTGTGCATCAGCAAATTCATGACAGTTAAAACTTTTAAGCTTCAGAGTTCAAAACCCGGTATCTCTGTCAGCAATACTTCCTAATGTCGGGCCATAGTTTGCAACTTGGCATAGGCTGACTGATGTACCTAAAACCGCAGTAGAAGGCTGCTGCACTGCATGTCTTCCTTTAGTTTACGATAGGTTTTAATTTTGAAATTTAATTTAACTGAAGGCTACTGCTGGCCTGCCTGCTCCTGTTGGCTGAGGCTTCTTGTGGGATGAGCCACTATAGGGTCTCAAGACTCTGCATGAGCCATCAGGGTATGACAGTAGATTCAACTGCAATGTAATCGGAAGGAACGACAGTACAGTGGAGCACTATGAGATAGTGTACCTGCAACCATACGATAGAAGAACCATCAGCTATTGTACATATAGAACCACAGCATAGAAGAACCATGAATTATTCTACATACGACCATAGCATAGAAGAGTCATGAGCCATTGTACACTCGACAGAACCATATACAGAAGAACCATGAGCTATTGTATATACGGCTATAGCATAAAACCCCTATGAGCTGTTGTACATGCAACCATGACATAGAAGCACCATGAGCTATTGTAACATACAACTATAGCATAAAAGGACCATGAGCTATTGTACCGTGTGGTGCGGCAAGTCCAGCTGTGGCCAGCAAGCAGCCACCGCTCACCAGGGAGAGCGAGCGGTACAATCGCGCCAGGACCGGCCGGTATAGCACTTTAAGAGCTCCCAGTCCATAGTTGCGGCCTCTCGCTGTTATTTATATCCCACCCTCTCTCCCTTACCCTCTTTCTCTCACACTCTCTGTCTCTCCTCCCACTCTTACTTCCATTCCTCTAATGTTATCTCGTTACCCTGCTGTGTGGCATGCGCTTCCGCAAGTCTCGGGCCAGCTGCATTTGAATGTAACGTACTTTAAGTACCGTAGATTTGTTAAATTCCAATTTTTTGAAAATGATTTTCTCGCACCCAGTCTCTCGATGTGCTCGCCCCCCCTCCATATCGCTCTCACACTCAGAAGGGGCTCTCCTCCCCCTTCCAGTAAATGCTTTAAGACGACGTGGCCAACCTGCCGAGTGTTATACTGTGATTCCTTCTACGCTTGGCGGCCCCTGCGGTGCTGCCTGTGCTTTGCGGTCCTCTGGGGACCGCCTCGTGCAGATCTTTCTTGCTGCCCTTCATGTATTTCTTTACGACCATTTTTAGGGAAATTCTCTGACCGCGATGTACTGGAATTATTGTTTAAGAAATACTCTTAAAGGGCTATTGCCATAACGATAGAGCTGTTCTTGCAAGATACACAGATCTGTTGGTTGCTATACTCTACGTTTTACTTATACCAAAGTGTTTTTCCTACTTTGAAGAGTGATTTACTTGACCATATATTCTAAAACGTAATGGATAAAAACCACGACACTATCACTGTAAACTCTTAGCATTATCCCACTGTAAGCATACACCAGTAGCAGTGTACAGCAATTAGTATTTACTTCAATTTCTGAGACAACACCGCACGTTGAGTTATATACAGTTACTACATCTTCACTACTATATTATCCGTACTGCACAACCAGTATACTTGTATAATCACAGTGTTCAGCGTTGAATTGACACTTAGGTTAAATGAGGACATTAGTATTACTATTTTCTAACTTTAACACCGCGCCCACACCGTGTGATGTTACAAAAGCAGTGAGGACGAGAGTGTTATCAAGTGATGCTAATTTGGTGGCAAGGTATAGAGACTAAACAAGTACAAGGCTCCTGCAATCTGGTCGTCGCTTCTAACGCCATTTTATCGCTCCAGTTTCCATAGAGTTCTTTGTGGGGCGTTTAATTAGGGAGGATATGACGTGATCCAACGAGAACTAATTTAGGCTAGTCAGGCTAGAACAAGCATCATAATCTCCAAGCGACAGCTATAATCAAGAGCGTAAGCAGACCGACAAACTTCTAAATTAATCCGGCAGCGATTTAGCATGCGATGATGGGGGCGCAGCTCCCTTTGCGGAATGGGGAGGGAAGGGGGGTTGCTGTTAGAGAGTATGCCGCACATACTCTAGGATTGTGTGAAGTAAAGACCGCATATTGTTCAAATGGGTTGCAATTTTTCGTGCTCCGCTCATTGATGGGTTGTGAAAATGGTACTGTAGGATAGATATTGCAGATCAAAGCACAGAGGAAAAGCGGAAATACCGCCTCCATCGCATGTCAAGTCTCCAATAAACATTAGCGTTTGCCAGCCTTAAATCAAGCGTTATCAACAACATTACTACCTAATGCACATATGCACCAAAAATATTTCCAAGTATGATAACATCTTTTGAACCCTTTCGTCTTTTTAATTAAGACAATTGGTTACGCTTGTACAGTATACTGCTCGAGTGTGCAGGAAACAAATATTATTCTCAATACCATGTAACTGAGGCTCATCAGAGACATGCAATCCAATAGCTTTACTTATAGCTATCGTATATGGACCGGCAAGGATTGCATTTAGAAAACTAGAGAGCACTCTGAGAGCGTGTACCTCCGCCAAGTATGGCAACGAAAACGGAAAATCCAAATCGGTTCTGAAACCGCAATTTTCTTCGTATCAACACCAAAATCTAATCATTTGTGTCTTTGGATAGTATTAATAATTCCTGTAATTTTCATGTAGATCCGTTCATACTTTTTTACGTTTTGCTGCTAACAAACATTATGACAAACATAAGTCAAATACACAAACAGACCAACCGATCATCACCAAAATATAATCACTTATGTTTATTAACATTAGTAACAACTCCTGCAAGTTTCATCAAGAACCATCCATAACTTTTTGAGTTATTGTGCTAACAAGCATAAAATCAAACATAGCGACAAACAAACGAACGTACAGACAGATCATCATCATTAAAATTTAACCATTTACTCCTCGTTTTATACCTAACAACTTACATAAATTTCATAAATATCCATTCATTACTTTTTGAGTTAAGACCTTAAGAAAAAATAGGCAGACAGACAAAAAAAAAAAATAAATAAAAATAACAGGCAGATGAAAGGATTTTTACCAAAAGTTAATCATCTGTTACTGTTAACATGCCTAACAATCCCCGTAAATTTTGTAAAGATCCGTCCATAACTTTTTGAGTAATCTTGGTGACAGACAAACAAAAGCGTAGAAAGACAAACAATATAACAGACAGACAAACACGACAAAAACATAACCTCCTCGGTGGAGGTAAAATTGAGCTGAGCAGTTGCTACACGTGAAGTAAATGACTCCCAAAATGTGCCATTTCATGAAATCCTGAGCGAGAAGAAGGCTCAGCGATAAAGTACTCATTAATTTTATTACGTCGTCAGAAATAACGCCAGGCATCATTCGCACGTACGCATTAGTTTCACTTATTTAATAAGCATATCAAGCAACACGAGACAGACGTGTGATGCGTACGTACTGTACACTGTGACCTACGATAATGATCCCAGTTAATTATTTTATTTTAAAAGTACTTTTGAATAAAAACACTTGTCTCAATGTGCGAATGAAGTGTGTGATGGTGCATAGACTGTTTAATATTGGGAACATTTGTTTATCTTTCCTTATGTACTTTTGGTCATACTATCTATCTGCCCTTTGATTTTTTACAGATGAAAGTGAGCTACGATATTAGGACAATAAACCTGAATTTAATGTGGGACGTGCTAAAGGCCTTACGCATGCTAAAAACNAGACTGTTTAATATTGGGAAATTTTATTTATCTTTCCTTATGTACTTTTGGTCATACTATCTATCTGCCCTTTGATTTTTTACAGATGAAAGTGAGCTACGATATTAGGACAATAAACCTGAATTTAATGTGGGACGTGCTAAAGGTCTTACGCATGCTAAAAACATTTATTATGACAGAAACTACAATGGGATCTTCATGCGCTGCCATTGCAAGAATTTTAGGTTGAACTGTTGAGACAGTCCAACAAATCTTTAATGATTTCTCCAGTCAAAAGCAAAGCTTGGTCTGATAAGAGAAAACTGATAGTTATGACCTTACGAGATAAAAGGAAAGTTAATTAAGTGCCCAGGAAGCATCAGTGAAACAATTTCTGAAAATGCAGGCCTTCCCAACGTGTCAAAAACAACTCGAAACCGCACGCAAGGTTCCACTGCAGCAGTAAGATCTCCTGACAAAATACCTAGCTAGACAAAACAGTATATGCAACTGAGGGTTGTCTGGGCTAATACAAACATGAAACGGGATATGCAATTTGTCTTGTTCACAGGTGAGTCCAGAGCCACTTTGGAAGGCCTTGATGGGTTGGCCAAAAGATGGGTTGGGGGATGGTAGGGGAAATGGCATCACCGTTTTTGTTGCCACCAAAGTAAAGGTAAAGCAATGTTTTGGGCAGGCATCCTTAATAATGGAACTGTTGGCCCTATTACGGTTCGAGAAGGAGAGAAAATCTATTCCGCTTGTTATTGCAGCTTTTGAGTGAAGCTCTTATACCATTGCTTGATAAACAAAGTTTGTCTCGTTGTGAAAAGCTTGAGTTCATACAGGATCATGCCTCTGCTCATTCTACAAGAGCATCAAAGATGTATCGGTCTTCTCTGGAATTCAAGGATGAAAGGTTATTGGTGAGGCCAGCAAATTTTACTCATAGTATCCCACTGAAAACATTAGGCCATCATCGAGAGAAGAATCTACGCTCATGGTAAGTGGCATGCCATACAAACTGCTTCGAGGCCCGTGGATGCTCCAATAATTGAAAAGAAATGACTGATTTTGTGATTGAGCGCATTTTTGACGTCATCCGATGTATCGGCCCTTACATCTAAAAATAATCTTCATTTTAATGTAGTTCAATAAATCTTCTCATAAAACTTGTTCTTTACTATGTAGTGGATATCCTATAACAACATTGTTCGCTTTAATGTTACACTCTACGTTGAATTGTTAGTTTTTTTTTTTAACTTGAGAGACTAATATTGTGGTTTAGCAACCTATGAGAATATGATAAGAACAGGAATTTTATTGTTTTAAATGCCAGACTTCTAAACAATATAATACTCCAAATGATATGAACTTTATAAACGTTTTATTCATATTTTGGAGAACTATTTAGTCTAAGAGTACTGTATGCATTACACCAATGAAACTTAATGCAATCAGCCGATAAAATAGGACGCGGTTCCAATAACGGAATCGTCAAACGCATCCGAAGGCCCATAACCGCAGCTGCTTAGCGCACCAACAAGGTCTTCTTCTTTCCATCAAATCCTCGCCGATTGAATTACCATGTAAATTAGATAAAGGGAAGCTGGACGCCCTCCTCGACAATTTGGTGTCTACTCTGCAGGCGCCGCGGCCCTTCCTCTCTATCTCGCTCTCGCTCCCTCCACTCGTCCGAAAAAAACCGAAAAAATCTCTTTTATCGGCAACCTCTGCAAACTCTCAGTCGAGTTGGGATGAGATCCACAGCCCTTTTATCATAGCGCTAAACAGGCGAGCGTCACTCTGTGATCTTCATTGGGACACGCTGACGGGGTGCGCTGCTCTTATTGGTGTCCTTATGTTACGTGCGAGACATTGGGACACGCTGACGGGGTGCGCTGCTCTTATTGGTGTCCTTAAGTTACGTGCGAGACATTGGAACATATTAGTGTCCTTATATTGCCCGAGAGACATTGGGATACACTGGTGCCGTCTTGGGTCTCTATGTTATGTGAAATTAATATTTGATTTGTTATGAGAATAATCTAACCAAAATAAATTTTACTAATTTCGCACGGTTTCGCTAAGTTAAGAATTATCCTTAGGAAAAATATGGCAATAAATAGCGACTCATTTTGAATCTTTGGGCATCGGTTAAAATACTTTTTACCTTGAACTTTTAAAGTATATTCGGTAGTAACAGCATGATCACTTAGAGTCGGGGATTGTTCCTTGATCTTCTATAACATTATTAGGCTTGTAGTTCCTTTTATACGTCCGTCCGTCCACGTAGCTGCACGTTACGCTTTCAGTATTAGATCGGGGAACATTCAGCTTGCAAGGAGCTCTGATTCGGCAGGAAGAAATTTCAACCATGGCTGTTATTTTTTGCTTCTTGAGAAATTTTTCATTCAGTTTTGAAGTGAAAATATGAAGTTCATTTTATACGAATCATATCTACCGACTGTCCGGTTTTTTACATATCACATTCACTGCTTGTGCCCAATAATAATAATAATTTGCTTTATTAGGTACACATATGGAATGGTACACAGGAGACAGCTCAATACTAAAGTTGCATTAGATACTAAGATCAGTTAATACTATCATTATTAACTACACTACATTGCGGCCCATGATTTGGCCTCTGCTCGGAAATAGTATGCGCTGCCATCGGCTATACATGTTAGATAGTTTGTAACCAGGCCCGTTACGGATCACCTTGAGTAAGGCGTTATCAGATGTACGTGTAGCTAGGATAGGGCACGGGAGCACAGAGTGGGTAGTGTTTGGAATTTTTGTCTGAAGTAATTTTTTTCTTGGGAAAATACGTTTCTTAAGGAATCAGCACTATATAATAATTCACGGCGTATTTTTATTTATTTATTTATAACTATTTTTATATCTTTCCTGACACGCTCTATGGGAATAAGATAAGAGAAAATTCAGATTTCAAACGGCAAAAAAAAAGTTGGGTACCTAGGAATCTTTTTTTTGGTATTAGGTACCGGAGAAATGAGGCTTCGGACCGACGGACAGACGGACAGACAGCTCTCTTATTACAGTGTAGATTGTTTAGACAGAATGCTGAATTTAGATTTAAGAAGCCTTCTTAAGAGTATCAAGCTCAGGAGACGGCGGGGGTTTTGGTGAAGTGTTAATTTTTTGCCGTCATTTATAATGACGGCACGGGCCGCTAGTTACAATGATATCTTGAGAACTGAGTTTTACTCTAACACAAGAATATATATTATTGAAGAAATTTACCGAGCCAGCTGTACTTTGTTCTCTAGATATCGTATCATGTCATACCAGAACAAGCATGGGTTACCGTTGAATATCCACGGGCCCTAAAATAGTGTGAAAAACTCTTGCGCGCCGACGACAAAGTGGAAATGTGCAAGATTTTGAACGACGAAATTATCTGGAAACTATAAGACATTAAGCTTAGAAATGGCGTACAAGAACATTGCTAAAAATAGCTTCGTACCTCTACGTCATTATGAAAAGGCAACTGCAACTTCTTTACAGGCAGGATATTTGCGAGATTCAAGGGTGAATTCAGAGTACAAACGTACGTATGCAAGACGAGGTACGTTACGTTATAGACGAAGATCGCCAGGGCTAAGTGATGGGCTTTAGTTCAGACGGGGTAGGTTGAGTTAGAAGCTCTAATTTAGGTCAAACTTAACTGAAAACTTCAATTGACCGTAGAGTTTGCACGGGTCCCGTTGGTAACGATTGATTCTAATAATTTTTAATCATGAGGGGGGTGGGATAACAAAGTTTTTAACCGTCATTCGTTATTTTATGACGCGAATCATCATTTTTTATACAGATGTAGCGAACGGTTCGCTGTCCTGCTTGCAAGATAGCTTCATATTACACATACATGAATAAAATAAGAGTGTCGCAAGCGTCGCAGTTGACATCGCTCAGCACGCTCTCGATCCACACTCACATACACACACTCACTTCTCCCTCAATACGTCAGCCGCGCGTATTCATGTGGTCGACAGTCGTCCTTTATTCTGCCATCGCTTGCATTTAATCGGCTTACTAGCCCATATTCTCATGGTCGCTCCCGAGCACCGGGCTTGCGCCAAGCAGTGACGTGTGGTACAATTGCTTCGTAGTTGTTGTTGAAAATAACCAGCAGTTGATGTGGAATTTCATACTCTTCATCGTCGACGGAGTTCCGTTCAATATGTTTATTACACAATCATGACGGTCTATAGTTAATTTTGAAATAAAATTTTGCTGTATTGAAGATGTCATAGAAACGATGCCCGAATCATTTCTAATTGTTGGAGATGATGTATATTACAATTTTTTTGAAATTCAGCTTCACGCATTGCTATTTCCACTTCATTCAGTGTAGGAGTACTAAATTTCTTATTTGCATAATTTGTTGAATAACGATAAACATACAAAGAGTTACTGTTCAGCTGGTAACGAGACGTTCGATCTAACGCATTGTGAGCCAACACGCACAAAGCCACCATCAAAAGCAATGATTTACCTCAGTAGTAATCAGTTCAGTATCCATTGATGCAAGTTTAATTACTGCCTAACTGCATCTATATATACTTTTTTAAAGGTAATGCGTATATTGTTTCACTGTTGCTGTGAAGTAATGCGTATACCTATTAGTAATCGCCAACAAGCAAGGTTCCTTTCGTAAGTGTGCGGCACCAAATTTTCGAGACAGTTCAGAATAGATATAGGCAAGGCGATGCTAGCAGTTACTGGTGCTAAGCTGTACCACTGTCGCTAGATGTTTATGTGTAGTAGCTAGACACATGCGAGCCACTATACAGCAAAGAGTAATTGAAAAATTGTAGTTACTATAGGTTTCCAGCTATACGAAGCCCGACAACTGTAACAGCATTTACAATGCAAGATTACCAATATTACAGAAGCTATATTTCCGTCAGGTACGTCACTCTAGTTTCACTGATGACAGGAAGCTATAAGCTGTAGTAGGCAAAATAACCAAACCAAGAAAAGAATTTTTTCCTTCCCCAATCTAACGACAAGGTTAACTCTTAAATTATGGCGCTTGTTGTGAAAATCTATTTCATCAATAATAATTGTTGTGAAAATCTATTTCATCAATAATAAACTTGCACTGACCTAACAACAGCGTGCACACAATACAACCGCAAACATGCTCCTTATTTTAAGCCTCATTAATATTCAACATACAACATAAACCTAGCACCAAATTTACAATTCGCTGTGGCTAATAAAAGAAATAAAGTGAACGCAACGGATTGCTTGCTGTCGCAGACTGGAGTGTCCAGAATGCAACGTATATAGAGACAGAGATGGCTTACATTATTTCGACAGGTCAGTTATATTGGAAAAGAATGACACTCTCTGCAACTGTTCCCTCGGCATATCTCGTAACCAGCTTGGCGACAGCCAGCACAGTGCGATACAATTCCAAACACGGTGTCGCTTCCCAATTTTTACCAGCAACTCGAGCGATGATGAATTTTTGAGAGAAATGCAGATGGGGCTTGTCGGGAGCATATCTTTTCCTTTTGGTTCTGTAGGACACAGTGTTGGCCGGGTATTGGGATGGTACGACACTAAAAATGCCCTCACTCAACCGTGTTTTGTAAAGTGCAAAATCTGGTGAAGTAAAAGCGAGATGCGAGCTGACAGAACCTTTTCAAAAATGTCAGCTGAATGTCCAGAGCTGAAAGCTTCGGAAGTGCTGGCACGAGGACCCCTGCTGGGAGTGCGGCAAGGTTACTTTTAGCTGAGTTGGAGCTGTGTAAGCTGATGCTGTATAACTTGCGGATCGTTTTATGTACTACTGTGACACTTCTGCTTGCATTACTAGAATGCTATAATTGAGCGCAGCATAGATAATAAAGCATGCGGAGCTAATAAAACTAATATCATAACAAAAACTTCGATTACATCTAATTTTGCCTAACGACCTATGCTTCTTATAATTGACAGATAACTGTTTTGGGATCAGTAACAAATCAAGAGATATTAAAGAAAAACTATTGTCATGTGAATATTAATGCTTTCCAGCTGCTTCTACTAGATTTAGGTAGTAGCAAAATTCGGCACTTATGCAACATGCTCTGAACACAAGTTGCATACTTCACACTCTAGCTATATGTATCAGTATTCATCCGGACCAAACAAAGCCAACTCCAGCATGTATATCGTGCTGGATTCTGAGAGACAACATTCTATGTGAAGCGAGTCTCTCAAGTAGCACACATGAGATAGTTAACAAGTAACTTATTTAGCGTTTACTGATGTGGCAAACATCGCAGATGTGTAAATGTTTCTCATATTCCCGTAGGTCCAAGAAAACGGCAAGTTTAAAGGGAAACTTTTTTTTTTTGCCAATTGTAAACCTAAAATTTGTTCTGCGTCCAGAAAATTACTTTAAATACAATAATGTACGTATTGTTTTATTACTATAATTATTTCTAATATTAATACAACTAATAATATTATTAATATTAATGCTATTGACGTTGTTAACATTAATAACAATTTCATTGATAATTAATTGCTGTTGTTATTGATGTCATTACATTTGTTTGTAATTAAAAGGTTTTACCTACCACCGTGCTCCAAGCACATACATGAATTAATTTAATTTTCGAAAATGAAATGTATGTGATATTCGAAAAAATAAAATGAAACTATTAATCTTTGTTCATCTATAGTCCGGATACAAACACCCAGAACCCCCGCCGTGCACTAGCTGTACATGTGGATGAAGCAATTAAACAAATGCTTCAGTACTTAATTAATTGGAGCAGGTGAGTCAAACAGGGGCAGTTATATAACAGCTCCTGTTAGATGACCTGAGGAGGAACTCATACTATAAGAATGGCAGTCTCCAGGCATTCTAAATAGAGTGGATTTTAACTAATTACTTCGCGATATCCTATATTTTGTCACTCTACACTGAGCTGATTATTTTAGTACGTATGGAACAGCAGTTCGGTGAGAGGAAGAATATATAGGCTCTAAAAAATAATAATTCGAAGTGTTCAGGCTAAGTTGTTACTTTCATGAACTGTATTATTTTCACAGAAATCGCTATAGGAAAAAAATGTTCAAAAACTGAATTTAGTGAATGCCAGTTATCTAAAAGTTGATGTTATATTGTATATCTATAGAATTAGCACTCAAACTTATCCCTGTACAGTTAAGAAAATTTCAATCTCAAGCAGGAATTTAGTTTTTGTTTCACTTTACTGCAGCTAAGCCTCATCGGAAAGTTATCGCCATTTATTCGATGTCCATAACTACAGTTGGGAATAAAATCTGATAATTGCCTATAAATTTCAATCTGGGAATTAGCGTATGTCCCATCTTTCTATTATTAGCGGTTATCGAATATTTTGCATGATGCCCCTATAGTCATTAATTGGATATTTGCGTATAAGTTTCCGATATACATATCGTATATAGGGATATATCGCAGGATATACGGCGGAGAAGAGCAGCGCGGTGCACATAAAGGAAGTTTTAGCTAGGCTTTCTTTAATTTATATCATACATTAGAGTATTTTTATATAAATATATGTGCCGTATATACGATAGGCATTGCATATAGAAGCAGCATCTTAAATTAAAGATACAGTGCTTCTCACGGAAATGTGCATTGCTAATAGAAATATATATAATGATTAAGTGATTTCCATTTCATTGCAACAAGTCTATATAGTGAGGCTCTGAGACTGCTCTGGTAGTGAGAAAGTGCTAAATTATTATGAGTGGAGGTACATTAAAAAACAAAGGAAGATGCAGATGTACACTTTTTATCTATTCCTGGCATGCAAATTGAGTTGAGATGAAGGAAAGCATTATTGGGACATAGATGTTTTTGATTGATGTGCATTAATGTTAGAGTGACACTTTACTATGATGTACATCTGCATATGACGGCTATTATTATAAATTTATCTGATCATGAATTCAATTTTAAAGGTTAAAATCATTACAAGAACAGAAAAAACGTTATGCTTAAAACAAGAAGAGGACAACGGTATGTCAAGCCAATTTTAGACTGTGCAGATAGCTGATACAGGGATTATGTACATTAACGGTTCATATATATAGCCTAAATTCTTAAGGTACTTACAATTCTTTTTTTTTATAAAAGCATCAAAGTGTCCATGCTTGTTTCAAGGTACAATTAAGCTCTAATTCTACTACCCCGCTAGCACAGATTATATCAATGTTCAAGGAAGCTAAGCATGCTAGGAGTTAGTTTATATTGCCAATTGGATTATGTTGATGCATGCTCTGGCTAAGCATAAATTTGTACGATAGTGCTTGTAATAAGCAGCTCCAAACAGAATACGAAATTCTCTCTTTTAAAACTCCCATTTATCCTCACATGCAAATAAAATTCAAATTAGGTACCGAGAGACACATAATTTTGAAACCATAATTGATACCCTTATGTATATGTCAATAAAATATTCGTTTATTAATGTTAACAAATTTAATTTTAATCAGAATGCTGATTGCATTGGTATATAATTGAGTCACAATGCTGTCTTATGAATCGGCGTCCATTAAATCAGTATTTTCAATGTGGTGTACATATAAGAGAACTTATTTGAGTATTTTAGGTGGGCATGGGAACTACTGCAGAACACAACTGGCTGTCATTTTTGGCTTTAGAAATAACCTTATGTAAAAATATAAGAAATTGACAACACATTACTATTACTTTTATTTTGCGTGTGGTAATGTTAGTTCACTGCACGATATATTTCATACTGATTGCTGTTCGCATCCATGACGTTTTAATATGGTGATACATTATTTATACTTACATCATCTGACTTGAACTATTATATCAGCGGAGCGGCACCGAAATATTAAAAAATTGCAAGTGAAACCCTGCTAAATCATCAGCTTGCTCGACAAATGGGGCAAAAAATATGGCAACAAAGGGAGGCAACGAAGGAAGGAAAAATCTAGAACGTACATGCATAAGGAGGAAGAATAAGTATATCAGGGACTGGATAGAGTCACGACTGTCTATATAGTGTATGTTTTTCTTCTCTTGCTTCTTCTCCCCCCTCACCTATGTTTTCTTCTATGTGTGTAGTTTTCATAAAGCCTGATAATTTGTTACTGAATTACTATTGTCATGCACAGTATGAGTTCATGTTTCATGGCTGAGAGATTAGATAAATAAATGATTCTCAGGGCAAAATTATCTGACTTTCTAAGATGGAGTTTACAGTGAAGAGAGAAGCGTTTATGTTCTAATCACACTATTATTGCATGAAAAAGAGTAATATCGACCAGGAACTCGTTACCGTGTAGTGACAATCAGTGACCCCTCATTGTTAAGCGTACAATGGTGCGATAGTAAACTAACACCAAATTATTAATCAACCAGTGAAATAGAGCCATGGTATTAAAAATAATTGACTAATTAAAAGTTATCTACAAATATGATGTACGCTTGAATAAATCTAATATATAGGATATAATGATGCTGTTTTAGACGTAGACAAGCCATGACTACTTGCATACGTGTTGCTTCTTCATTATAGTAGCGTGTTAGTGTTAGTGAAATGTTATAAGCGATTTCCTTAGACTTTTAGATCATCCTGAAGTGTAGTGTTTAGGATGGTGCGGTAAATTGCAATAAGTTTCTAGTACTGCCTGATCGGCGTTTGTATAATTAGGATGAGGGTTGTAAGTTTGTGCAAGTGATCGCATTGGGCAAAATTTCCGTCTTCGTTACGACAATGGATATTGAATGAATAAGAACAACTAATTCGTGATTAATGATCCTGTTGCTAATTAATTCTTGATCAATTAGCGCAAAACAGCGAATATATCGAATAAAGTTAATAATTAAATGTTGAATGAAGCGGTATCACACATCGAATATTGCAAACAATGATTTAGAAGATAGAACTGTAAATATCATACATTCATAATCGAATATAAAATGGTAATTGTTTATTTATTATCTAATAATAAAGTATCGAATATTGGCTACAAGCTTCAAATATAATAATGTTCATAAAATATTGAATAAAACAAATAATTAAGTTACATTTACAGCATCGAAAATACCAAGAAGAATTTAGAAGTGTCCCAATGCCATAAAACCACTGCCAGACCGATTGTACTTGCAATTTTGAATTTGGCTATTTCATTTCTTTTATGAACTAATTTAATAACATTGCGTTTATGGTTGTCAGGCTCTCGTTACAGCTAATGGGTGACAAATACGACGCGTACTAATATAAATTTATATATAAGCACTAAAAATTTACATTATTTATCAATAAATTCGGCCTCAAGTAAATCAATTTCAGTATTGCTGAGGTACCAACACGACAGGCAGCAGCAGCAGCAGCAGCAGCACGTCTTACTATCTTACTAGCTGCTCCACAGAACTAAGTAAACAAGCACTTGTTATTGAACTCATGCACTTTTCGAATTTTGCTCATTGTATCCATTGAAAAACAGATTAAATTCTGCTCTCAAGCGATGAGGAAAAATGTTCCTAACAACGCATTCATTTCTAGAATTAATATAAAATTAAGCATTATATATCAAATAATAAAATCAATGTTATATGCACAAAATGGACGCACCTCGAGATTTACGTTACAAAATTGTTGCGTGTAATGATGTAATTTTTCGTGGGTAGACAATGGAGCTTGAATTACTACCGTTACACCCGCTGATTATTCGATACGATTATCTGGTACGCGTAAATACCGTGTCATGCTGTGAATGGTTGAGCTATTCATGTGTATAAGCGATAACTTTCTAAAATAGTTTCTAAGGCTCCAGCAAATTTAGGTATCGCGATACCCATATGTTTGTCGCTCATTGGCTACTACACCAGATCCATATTCAGAAAACTTGTATCGACTGACGACGCAACTACCGAATGCACTACATGGACTTGAATTCGTCAGGGAAATAACAATGTATCCACCGATCAAAGCCAGCGAGTAAGGTTGTTATCAAACTACGATGTACGTTGCATCACTTTACCTGTAAAGCGTCGGGTGACTTAGTGAGCAGAAGGTTCGCGGAACACTCACAGAAACAATCGCGCCGTTCAGTCTTCACCACACTGCACTGTATTATTATAGTCTCTTAAGTTTAATCATAAGTGATATGATTAAGAGAACGGAGGAGTGCTGGACCTCAGACCGAGAGCACCGCTACACACACTGGTTCCTGTAAAAGTGTGTGTCCTACAACACGGACAAGAGTGAACACTGTGTAGCCCAGTCTTTTTCGGCTACAGTGAATGAGACTCCGGGCGGAGCGATGGCTTGTAGAGGATGGCCTCGGTGCGGCAAGGGAGGGAATTGGCCGGGATTATACGTACCTGGGAGGGGCTTCCTCGCGTCTCACCAATGGGAGTATGTTAGCGTAACGGAGGCCACGATATGATCAACAAGGGGAAAAATGAGTCTCTTGTCAGTATTCACACTATACACTAATCCACGCAAATATTTTTCCCTTTCTCTTGACCAAAACAGTTCCTTACTGCAAAATTTGGACATTGTCAAGCTGGGCAAGCGTGAAATTTGCCCTTCTCGAGGTTACTTTCGGAAAAGTCAGGCGTTTCGCTGCTGATCGCAAGGGTGTTGAAGTGCAAGTGTTAGCTAATTGATTTAACCGCGGCGGCAATCGATGGTGGAAGCAGCCGATGTGTGGCTGGGACTGTGCAGCCTATCACAGCCGTCGCGAGGCCGAATACAACCAGCCCACAAGAAGCGATCTTCTTCGCTGTCCGCTTTGTTCAACACACACACGGAAATAAACGCAAAGAAAACGGCAAAAAAGTCACAAAGACATCATTTCCATCATTTTCCGCAAAGGGGCACCCGAAACCAGACGGTTCGATCTCTGGTGGCCGCTCAAGAAGTAAGGAGACTGGGGAGTCACCGAGGTTCAAATTCTTGGGTCACATGAAGGGAATTTCACACATCTTATTGCACAGGGACGCTGTAGACGGAATACTGCTTGCAGTGGCACAA
>LQNS02277216.1:7267953-7318227 GCA_001587735.2 Parhyale hawaiensis | reverse complement strand
CCCCCCGACTGTACTCGCCCGTTTTTCCTCCGCTTCCCGTGCCGCTCGACGCCTATATGAGGACCCCATAGCGCACTGTGGTCATTAGCCCTCTAGCTCCCACCCTGCTAACACTACAACTTAGGTCTCCTTAAATAAATAAAAAAAAAATTTTATTAGGTATCCATGAAAGATTTTATTAGATTTTTGAAAATGGGAGAAGTATCCCGAAACGTCAAGTTTTAATTAGTTTGTGTCGACTTTTTCAATTTTATATTTTACTCATTTAACTTGTGCAGCTATAATACGCAGTCTGGACTGGCCAGCTAGCTGAAGCCCGCTTCGAGAGAATGGCGTCCACTTATTTTCCCGCTATTGAAATACTTTCATGTGCAAACGCCTCTTAGCGTTTGTTTCTAGTTAGAATTAATTATTTCATTTTTAATTACTGACATGACATTGTATGAGCCACGATCAGCAAAAGCAGCGAAACTACTCACAATAATTCACGGCTGTATCGCGCAGTCATTTGTGATTGGGAAAGCCTACGCGCTGCCTTACGCATACACAAATACACATGCTCTGCATGGGCGTGTTTTTGAAATGCAACAGAACCAACATTGAGACTGTGTGTAACCGGCTTGCAATTATCGCCTGAAACTCGTCCAAGGTGACGAATCTTCAGCTGTACACTGCACTAGTACATGGTATATAAAGGTATACTAGTGCAGTACAAGGTACATAAATATACACTAGACCATACACGGCGGACAAATATCTATAATACGGCACATCTGCACGGTGTACAGTGGCAGCTACACTATCTCAGTGCTTGGTGTACAAGGTTATGGATGTACAATACACGTTTTCACAGTGGTACTCCAGTATAGTGCACGGTGCATAATGGTACACTAACACAGTTCACGGTGCACAAGGTTACACTAGTACACTACACGGTATACAAAGATACACCAGCATAAAACACGGTAAGTAAAAGATAAGCCAGCACAATATATACACGATACGCAAACGATACACAATCACAATAAACGGTACCCAAATATACTCCGTCAAAATATACGGTACACAATGATAAACCAGCACAATGTACGGTACACAAAGCTACACCAGCACCAGATACTGTACACAAAGATGTACCAGCACAATATACGGTACGCAAAGATTCAGGTGAATTGAAGATAATTTAAAGCGTAATGGAATTATTCATTTCGACGCTCGAAACTCGAGGCGTCTGCGGGCAAGATGTGATCATTTTTACCATGCGACTGAAGTTCAAATCAGCATAAAGCCAATGGTAGGATGTTATGCTTGAGAGACGTACGTGTGCTGCACTGATTATTTTCGAAGTCGGTCCATAGCCATTCGCGAGACATGTCAACGCAAATCTCCAATAACTGAAACTGAAGTTAGTGAACATCAGCTACAGTAATGCACTGTACGAACGCCACGAAACTTTATATTTATGTAAGAATAGGGCAGAGATTTATATAAGGATTTTGGAGGGTTTTCATCAAGGGGCTCCTGTCAATTTTGGGCCAATTTTGAATCACAGGAATAATATTTGATGATAATTTGTGGGATGACGAGATTTTCATCAAGTACCGGAATGAACGAGAACAGAAACACGGTGCTGACAACTAAATTTACAACGACAATGGCTTAGGAGACGGTTTTGGTGATAGTTTTGTGCATGGTGGTCTTGACCAGATGCTATTTTACGTTTTTTGGGCTATACTAGTTTTTGAACGTGTCTCGACTAACGAAGATATACCTGGCATCACGCTATGCTAACTGAACATATCTCCTGTTCCATTATACATTCCTCGTTTAACGTACCTAAGCTGCGTGGACCTGCAGTAATAAATCGCACTTGGAATATAGCCTCTTTCATTTAATTTTTTCTGTTATTTCCTTCCTTAGACATCTACATGATACTGACATAATAGCAATAGCTCATAGAGGGCCGGAGTGTAAGTCCCGGCGACATTATAGGAATGGGCCTGTTGGATGGTCTACTGCCAACTATCCAGTTTAATCAGACTTGCTTGCGTGCATTAATGATCATCTCTTTGGCAGGGACTCTTACCCCTTATTTTCTCTTTTCTCCAGTCCTCTATATTCTACTAACATAATGGCAATAGCTCATAGAGAGCCGGGGCGTATGTTCCGGTGTCTCTGTGGGAATGGGCCTATTGGTTCGTCTATTGCCACCTATCTAATCTAATCTAAATCTCACCCTAAAATATGTACTTTGGATTCACCGCCAAAACTACATATTGTCGAAACCACCACCAATGTAAGTCACGTGTGCGACGACTCCTCCGCAGCGCCGAGCAGCAAGCTGTCGTGTAGCCACCAAAGGAAAAAAAAAATTCCCAGCCCGCGTGCTTATCTCAGCCGACAGAGAACAAACACGGTCCCGTGAGGCTCGAACTGCTCGCTTCCTTCCCAGCCAAGCTTTTCCATTGCAAATAATTTGCAGAGTCTGCAGCGTGCGAGTCTATCGCCCGTAGTCATGAAGATAATTAGGGCAGAATTACTGCACTAATCCTTGCAGCGATTGCTCATTACCTCGTCAGGCTGGCGGTGCTGCATAAGCTGTGCTGCAGCGCCGTGCTGTGGTGGTGGTGAGGGTTGTTGAGCGACTTCGGTGCACGGTACAGAGAGGTACTTTTGTGCAAAGTGGTGGTTTGGTGTACCGCGGAACTTGGGCGGACTGTGGTAATTCGGTGAAGAGTGGTACTTTAGTGCAAGCTACAGATGGTAGGTTTACGATGTACAGTAGAGAGCGGTACTGTAGCGTAGTGCGTTGTGCACAACGTTACACTGCTATTCTGAGGGCATTGGTACTCTGACGTGCGGTACATCAAGGTGCACTGATACATGGATCGCAATGGTATATAGATACACTGTGTGCAAAGTTACACTTGTACACCGTGCACATACCTTGGTACGTCGATCGACGGTGCTCATAGGTACACTAGTCGACTGTGTTCAGAAGCACACTGGTACACCGTGAGCATTGGAACACTGGTACACGGTTTACAAAGCTGTACCAGTATACGGTAAACGGTGCACATGTCTAAGCTGATGCACGGTGCACATAGGTCCCATGCTGGGACCTATGTGCACACCTATATGCTGGTTCACGTTGTACATACAAAGAAAGAGAGTGGAACAAAGATACCATGGGGAAGAGCTCTCCAATTTCTCTGCCGCTGGCTTGGCAGCAAGGGAAGAATTACATAAGGCGCCGAGAAAGGTAGAGCAACAAGAAGAAGGCCCAGAACACAAGGCTACTTAGCATGCAATGCGAGCATTTTGCTTTTATGTTTAAGGGACCGGCACAGGAGTGGCTCTCATTACAGTTCTAAGTACCGGCTGGTTTTGGTATTTAAAAGCCGACTCGTGTCTGGCGCTGCCGGCGCCCTGGAAACAGAGGGAGGCTATCCTCGTCCTCCAATTATTCGCCGCACCACACAGACTCGGGTCAAAATTAAACTCCATTTCTTGTTGCGCAAAATAACACAGCTTGGGCCAAAAAATAACGGGGATAGTATTACAGAAATGTATGAACCGCAAAAATGATACAATAATAAATACTATCATTTCCTAGTCCTTAACTGGATGAAGGCTGTAACCATGCATCGATGTTGCAATTGTTGCTAAATTCTACTAGGTCGAGTAGAAAGAACAATCTCTGATTTTTTACGATTACGAAGGAGCATTGCCCTCAGTCTCACGCAGCATACATGGTAAATGTGGTTCAACAGACTCAACATGAGTAAGGAAATAATCCAAGAGATGCCCTTGCATTTACACTGTGGAGGCTGGACCAACACGTTACAAAAACGCGTACTCTGAAAGTAAATTTTTCTGTTGTCACTTCGTCTTTAGAAATACTTTTAAGTCCCGAGAGCCTCGGCGCTGAAGACTTTTGTCTAGCAACTCGTTGACAAAGCTTTCTTTTCACGATCCAAATTTCAAAAGTTTTTTATCTGCTGGGTTAGCATGGCTCGCTATTCAGCAGCTTCTTTTTAAGGCAAGCAGAGAGGAGAGGCAGGAGCCTCGTATTGTCTCTGACGCTCATTCTTCAAAGTGGAGGATGGATGCGAATGCCATATTTATAAGCTTTGATGGCGGAAGAACGGCGATTGTGTCCATACAACTTCTGGTAATGGCCAAGTCAAGTTAGATGCTCCAAAGGAAGCTCATTTGATGGAGCAGAGATGTTGTCTCTTTATGATATGCTGGACTTCGTTTAATTTCTTTTTCACGTGAGTCCGAATGAGATCCCCGCCGCAGCAGCGTACCACGTCCAGAAGGACCGATGCAACTGGGGCTGCTCAAGACCTAGTGGCAGAGATGGAATGATACATCTGGAGCTGCTTGCACAGCTTTCGTAGAGTTCGACAGTGTATGCATATTCGCGGAGGAAGCGGCCTTGGACCAAGTCTTCCACTGTAGCCACACCTGTAAAGCAAAGGAGCGCCATATGACACAGCATCTATAGTCTATATAGAAGACCTTGGTATAAGTGCAAGGCGAGGGAGCGGAATGTGGTCACGGCTTCCACAACAGGACAACTTGCAGCTCCTGCTTGGAGAGGAGCGGCATGGGACCAAATCTGCCATCGAAAACACACCTGTCTTGGCAGGATCGGCTCCGTAACATCTGCCGTGGCTGGGAGTGGCTTGGGTTCAGGATTTCTATCGCAGCAATATAAGCAGTGCCATGGAGTAGACCAGAACCAGGTTTTCCACTGAACACACCGGCACTGGCAAGGAGTGTTGTGGGAAAAAGAATTCTACTGCAAACAAACCTGCATATGTAGAGAACGGGATGGAAACACGTTTTGTATTGCAGCAACGCCTGCAGTGACAGAGAGCGGTTTGGAACCAAGTTTTCTTTAGCAGCAACTCGTGCATTGTCGAGGAGCGACCCGGACCACAGTCTTTTGTCGCAGTTCATCTACTAGCAGAAAATGCTTCTATCGCTTCCAGCTGCACAAGTCTCAGGATCAAGCACCTGCAAGGACGGCCAACTTTTTGAGTGGGGAACTTGATCAATTTTATGTGTCCAGCCATGGGAGGGATACTCGTTGAAGCACATACGAATCCGAGGTTCGACTCCAGTGCAAAACTGTACACGAGTGAAGAAATAAGCCCAGGTATAATGATCAGAGCCACCAATCACCTGTCATGAATGCTTCACAGTTTTCAGAAAATAACCAAAACAACCAAACTTTGTAGCAAGTCCACAATAACCCCAGCTACTCACACAAAGTGTGGAGTTTCTACTCACTTGGGTGCAAAACACGTGTCTTAGAATAATGGCTGTATTACCTCCGCCAAGGAGGTTATATTTTCGTCGGGTTTGTCTGTCTGTCCTCCTGTCTGTTATTCTGTCTGTCACCTATATAACTCAAAAAGTTATGAACAGATTTTTAATAAACTTTCACGGGTTCTTAGGTATGTTAGGAGGAACAGATAATTAACTTATGGTGAAGATCTGTTCATCCGTTTGTTTCTTTGTCTGCCTCTTTTTTGTTAGCGCCATAACTTAAAAAGTAATGGACGGATTTTCATGAAATTTACATGAGTTTTTGGGTTTATTACAGAGAGTAAATGATCAAATTTTTGTGATGATCTGTTTCTTCGTTTGTTTGTCGCTGTTTGATATTACGTTTGTTAGCGCGATAACCTAAAAAATTATAAATGAATCTTTATGAAATTTTCAGGAATTGCTAGTAATGTTGAAAGACATAGTTAATTCATTAAAATTTTGGTGATGATCGGTAGGTCTGTTTGTGTGTTTGACTAATGTTTGTTAGAAAGTTTGTTAGCGCAATAACCCAAAAATTATTGATGGATCTTTATGAAACTTTCAGGAATTTTTATTCATGTTAAGAGACATAATTGCTAATATTTTGGCGACTGTCGGCTGGTCCGTTTGTGTGTTTGACTAGTGTTTGGTAAAATGTTTGTTAGCGCAATAACTAAAAAATATTATGGATCTTTATTAAATTTTCAGGAATTGTTAGTCATGTTAAAATACATAAATGATTAAATTTTGGTGGTAATCGGCTCGTCCGTTTGTGTGTTTGACTTATGTTTGTTATCACCCGCGAACGAAGTGAGAGAGGTGATAATGTTTTCGTTGAAGATTCAAGTATGAATATTTGTATACATATTTGTATATTTGTCTGCCACCTAAAACGCGGTCAAAGGAGTTGAACAATGTTCATAATTTTTTGTATGGGGTTTGGTGGGTTGACCTAGATGTGACCCATGCCAAAAACTAGGCCTAGCTGGCCATAGAAAGTGACGGCGTTGAATTTTTTCCACCGCGGCGAAATTGCCTCCACCGCGGCAAATTGTCTACACTACGAGGCGGTCGCTTTTTTCCGATATTATTATTAAGAGATCTCAAGGAAAGGAGGGAGGGCGGTCTGCCCCAACCTTGTTGGACCAGTATCCATATGAAAAACTAGGATTAGCTGGCCATCAAAAATGACGTAGTTGAATTTACGTAGTTGGTCTTATGCCACGAGGCGTTCTAGTTAAAATTTTTGTTTGCAGCATAACTTAATTAAAAAGGTATGAACGGATCTCCAAAAATATTACAGACACTATTAAAAATGTGAAAAGGCACAAGTGATCAGATTTTGGTGTTGATAGAAAAAAAATCATGGTTTCTTGGCCGATTTGCATTTTTCGTTTTCGGAGGTATGCTCTCTCAGAATGCTTTAGTTGTTTGTGTTATTAAAAATTTATTCAGCCTCTTCATGCTTCCGTGAACTATTGTTTTCTAGATAGACAAGGAGTCAGAGGTTACGTACACTGTGGAGATAGGTCGCTGCTGGTTCTCTCTTTGGATGCTAACTGTGACTCAACAGAAAACACCTAGCATCGAGTCTCCACACACGTGAGGTGATGTGAACAACGTCGCCTGGACTTCGTTTGAAGACTATCAAGGCACTCAAGGTAGGGGTGAGAGACTACATTAGTCCTTATGGTACGAAAACTCTGCTCTTCTGAATCTTTTTTCAGCTCATAGAGAACTCTGCATCTTAGTCACTTAAGCTTCTCTACATTTCAATTCAGACCGTAAATAATAGACTATTACTGATTTTAGAGGGGTTGTTCAATATGATGTACAAATTTCTGAAGGAAGAAACAACGCGCTGGTTTTAATAATCAAAACTCTGATGATCATGTCGCTTACATCTAGAGATGCCGTGTGTACCGAAAAGGTTAAGAACTTGTCTAGGATAGCACTGCAGAGAGAAGGTTAGGAACCACGGCAAGTAATGTACTACATGAAACACAGAAATCGAGACAGACTTGGGAACTGTTAAGAGTAAGTAACATGCCAACAGCCCTCGCTCTCCGTCGGTGAGGGGATATCAGGCCACGTTTTATTGCAGCAACAGGATCAATGCAAACGATGCCTTCATTTCCAACAAATATGCGGAGCTTCCTTTCCTTCGGCAAGAAAAGAGCAAATCTGCCTAATGTTGCTACGTACGGACACTGTTATAAATGCACAGTTTCATTTATCTCTCGAGTTCACGACGCAGAGCACGCGTGGGTCTCCCAATGTGCGGCATCGAGAGAGTCTTCGAGGTATGCCAGACTACAGACGCCTGCCGTCTTATAATTATATTGATAACAACAATAATAATAATATATTTCAAAATGAACTCAGTCACTGTTACAAGAATAGGTTCACATATAGGCCTACTGTATTGTGTGATGTAAACGTGTAGTGAATGTGACTAGAACATGTGACTGTGAACTGCCGTGGACTTGTCAGAGCAGACTGGGACTGTTCTATGTTGGACTTGGCAGAGCAGACTGGGACTGTTCTATGTTGGACTTGGCAGAGCAGACTGACACTGTTGTATGTTAGACTTGTCAGAGCAGACTGGGACTGTTTTATACTTATAGGACTTAGCAGAATATTCTGGGACTGTTGTCTTTTGAATTCTTCTAATCAGATTGAAAAAAAAAAAGGCTGAAGCGAATACATACAAGCAGGAGAGTACCTCTATTGTCATATTGCAACTAAAATCTGCTGCGAAATCTTTGTTCATTCCTTGCATTTTAGGACGAAGCTGAAACAGAAGGCTCATTTATTTACGCCGTAAGTAAGCGAATACTGAGAAAATTCAGGGTACATTTGAAATTGGGTTCAAATCAAAGTGAACATTAGGGGCCCTTCACAATGGTTATTTAAGCTTGGAAATGCAATAATGACTGTCAGAGCGATTCTCAAGTTTGCCATTGTAGGTCTGGGAATTGGATGATCATTGTCGGATTATTGTTGGCCAGCGCCTGCAGATTGGTTCAGGGTCAGCCAGATGACATTGTGCGATTGTTTGCTGAGATTTGCCAATAATTCGCTTGACACAACAGCAGCTGTTTGGGGCCTTTGTCACCCAACCGGAATGACATCGACAAATTTTAATGCTTCAGTAATTCAGCCATATTTCTGAGCACAACTTTGTACGTTTACTGTACCTATAGAATATCCGATGACTAATAATCACCAGTTCCATTGTTGTTAGACATAAAAAATATTTTAAAGAGCAAAGAGCAATATTAGCTAAACTTAAGTTGTTATATGACTGTGCAGCATTCACTTATAGATTCGTGCTAACATCGGTAAAAAAGAGCGTTCAAGAAAATATCTCTCACTGCAATATTTCGATGTTAACGCAAATAAATAATGACCGATAAAGACTGGACAGTGGCTTAACAACTTAACAACTTGAGTTCATGTAAGAGAAACCTTACCTAAGTCATTACTAATTTAATTCCACCACTCTTCATGTGTGAGCCACAAAACAAGAAAGTTAATTCATTATGCGTTCACTCATTTAACTTCTATTCAAAAAATTTTCTAATAAAATGTGCTTAAATGTTTTTAGCTCTTCGCCCAATGGAAAGCTCCTCTAGCAGTTCGTTGAATACACTGATAGATTATACTCGTAATTGGTCACATGGATTTATATAGTAGTGCAATAACCTCAACGTGACAAAGAACAATAACTGTCCAAACGTTTGGTCTGAGTGCTAGACCAGCTGACGTCAGAACTTTCCTCGACAGAAAAAACGCTCTATTTTTGCCATCCAAAATTAGCAGCAGGATTGTCACACACTGTCAGCAGAGGACGAATAATAGTTGGTTTTCCTTGTATTTCTTTTGAGAGATATTAGAGCAGTAAAAAGTTGTTTTATTTTCGCTCTAGCGCAATAGTGCTATAAGCATTAACGTGTGTGGCGGGATGCTAGAGTGCTGCGTTTGCGTGCTCAATGTTACACGTTCGCCTACCCACCAGCATGGAAAATTCTTGCGATAGTCGGATTGCAGTGTCATCGTTTCTGGCATTCAAACACTCATGTTGGGCACTGGCCTAACCATAAATGAGGACAGTGGGTGGTCACAGTTGTCGCATACGTGTCTCGTCACTGATGCCTCACCTCTGACAATTTGTGGTAGACTGCAGCTGTACACTCCATTCCAGCCGAGTAGGTTTCTATCTGCCGCACGGACCAGTGCATGTGGATATCTACGTCACCTTTGTTTACTATCTTGGATATTACGTCAACTACGCATCTCAAGTTGAGCAGCGGCGGCTTCCTGCGTACGTCGCCGTCCCAACATAAGACAATTGTGGCAGTTGCCTCCATACACAGCAAGTGTGTAAGGATTAGCCACAGGAGTGGGAACATCGGCCTCACAATGTAGACAATTATCAACGTTTCCGAAACTGTAGGGTGCGGCGATACCGGCGCACCGTGTTGGGAGTCCACCCCCATGCAGGGAAGGAAGGAAGGAAGGGTTGAGACCGTTGGCCACTGCCTGACTTTATTACTGCTGATTTTTGTTTTTTGGTACTGGGCCAAAAGTTATAAAAATTATGCATAAGCCTATTCTTGTTTAACGTGCGTATTGACATTAGTACACACTTGTAGTCCTGTCAGTACCTAACTATTTAATTATAAAGTACACAGTTTGTTGGTTGCTTGGTCGTTGGTTTTGATGTGAGGACGGAATATTCATCTATATACTGAATAGCACGAGGGCTGTTGCCTGTCCAATCTGTTTAACTCTCAGTACTGAGAGTAACTGAAGTACTAATAAGTGGCAGAAGAGACACAAGATACTACTTCCTTTAAACTGCTAATATTCTTTGCGTTTTGTGCTCATATTTGAGTACAAGATCAGCGAAGGAACTGGGGAAAGGTATTTTTATAGATGAGAATAACGAAGAAGGATGATAAAGGCTGCATGAGTTTCGTTGCAGTAATTACTTATTGCAGTCTCTCAATGACGATAATATGTACCCTGGAAATGATCGCTAGGCTGGGTGGCAGCTGTGGCATATATTTAGTCGGAAAGTTTAATTTACAATAGTAATATTTTAATGCCATATTCGAGAGACATCCATACTTTGATGAAGACAATATCTACGTTATTTGCAGGTGTGGCTATTGTTGCAGGGCTACAACAACATTTGTTTCAAAATTATTCAAGTTCAAAATTATGATCTGTTTTGTTAATAACTTACTTAAGTAATGTAATGTTCTAATGCTTAGTAAAATTTTCTTTCTTAGGATATCCAGGCGAAATTGCATGCCGTCGCAGTGCTGACGGAAGCTGCGGGTCCGGTCGCTTCAGCACTTTTTATGCGGTTTATAATTATTAACTTTGATTCAGTAATTATTACCTCATTCAATAAAAATCAGATCTATGATAAATAACAAAAGAATACAAATTTGCTTGAACATGAACACAAGTGATTCTTTTATATCTTCCTCGAATACTGTAAGATTCGGCGAGTTCAGCAAGTCGGCGTTCATTGCTGTAGAGGCTGTAGTATTACCTACTGAGTGCATTGCTGCTCTGTTGTATATCTGTGGTGCACACATTGTACGAAACAGCAAGGGCGTACTGCAAGTGTACAACTGGCGTACAGTCACTGTACGAAGCAGCAAGGCGGTATTACGCTTGTACAAGTGGCGTACAAACCCTGTACGGAAGACCAAGGGTGACCACCAGCGCATGAAGGTCTCACCTCTTTGCCCTCAGCAGCCATCACTGAGGGAAAGTGAGGGCTCCATGCTTCACCGGTGATGCAAAACCACGGGCCGCTATTGTACTCATCGGATAATAGCATCAGCAGGCGGGACAAGCGTGAGGCGATTCGTACGGCGCCAGTTTGGTTGTTCGAACATCCGGTCTTTTGGGCAGCGATTTAGAAAAATTGTGGTCACGGCTGTTCTTCTATTGCATTATTCAATATACATCGTTTGTATGAACTTGCTGGTAAAGAAGATTATATAATAATATTTATCTTCACCAAGGAAGTTATGTTTTCGTCGTGTCTGTTTGTATACTTGTCTGTCTGTCACCAAGATAACTCAAAAAGTTATGCACACATTTCAACGAAAGTTACACGGATTGTTTAGTATGTTAGGAGGAATGGATGATTAACTTTTGGTGAAGATCCGTCCAACCGTTTGTTTGTCTGCCTAATTTTTCTTGATGCCATAACTCAAAAAAAAGTTATGGACGGATATTTTTTTAAACTTGCATGACTTGTTTGGTATATTAAGCAGAGTAAATGACAAAATTTTGTGATGATCTGTAAGTTCGTTCGCTTGTCACTGTGTTTGATTTTATGCTGTTCAGCACAGTGACTTAAGAACTTATGAATGGATCTTTATGAAATTTAGTGAAATCCTCAGTGATGGTAAAAAACAATAAATTAGCTTTCTACTCCATGGTGCATCGATAGAAAACTTGATTCATACTTGGTTCAATATAGACATATGTATGAAATAAGTTTGATAAAATTTCAAAATTTAATCTTTAATGCGATCCTTGTGTCGTTCATGCAATGCTCCCTCTCTTTAATTTTTTTTCTCTCACTTTCCTCCTAATTTTCTACAAACTAAGATTGGCCGGTTCATTGATGCTTGCAGCTGAACATGAAGTGATGACTAGGTGAGTGGTAGACCTCAAGAGATATACTGTACAGTATATGCCACGGTACAACTAGATTGATAAGACGTAATTTACAGTTACAACTCTTTAGCTGCGTGAAATGCAGCATTACTATTGTTTGAATGACCCTTAGTACGTTTGAAAGGTAGCCATGCTACCGTTGTCTCTTTATAGTATTACGACTACATGCATGAACAATGAAGAACGGACTGAGTTGTCATAGTAGTTGCTGTCACTTGTTTTTGATGAAAGGTTATATATATTCACTAGTTTTGCAAATATTTACCTACAAGAATTGTTAATCTTACTTAAAAAAATTCATTGAAATCCTTNATAGTGTCACGACTACAGGCATGAACAATGAAGAACGGACTGAGTTGTCATAGTAGTTGCTGTCACTTGTTTTTGATGAAAGGTTATATATATTCACTAGTTTTGCAAATATTTACCTACAAGAATTGTTAATCTTACTTAAAAAATTCATTGAAATCCTTAGTGCTTCAATTTATTTGACAGTAGAGCACGTAATTAACATATATTACCATGTAACGTCAGTAAACATGTTCTCATATGATATGTTTATTACATCCACGCTAGAAAAATAGAAAAAAGCCTGGAATTCCCTTCACAGGCTACCAGAAATCACGCAATTAAGTCGAAGATGTCCTCAGAGAAGCATTGACTCAGGCTGGGATTAGCAGTGGCAGTCACGACCCCCGCCCTAGGAACGTATAGCACTATACGATGCAGCAATTGGAGCTTAGCTCAGCTCCACAGTAAACATCTCTCGCAAGTCCAGGAGTGGAGCATCGGAGTCATCTGGTCGGCCATAATGCGCTCGCCTGATGAGCTGTAAGAAAATGAGATACTAATGTTGTCTTCTTTATTACACACTCCCGTAGGTGCCGCCGTATATACGGCCATACGAGTTCGGCCTGTTAGATCCTTACGACAGTCCTCAGCCATCCGACTGTCACAATTTGCTCCAAACATGATGGAAATATCACCAGAAACTCTTGCCTTCCCTGCCTTTATGAGGGACTTCATCTGAGGAATAGGCCAAAGCTGTTCTACAAGTTCTGGATGGGACTGGGGAAGTAATGCATTACTATTGTTGTTTTTTTTAGCATAAATGGGACTCGTCATGACTGAAACAAATGACAAATAGCGGGTCAAAGTTAAAATATTGTAGTACTAATGAGACATTCTCTTGTGTACCATATTTCATTCCCATTTTGTAACGTCTATGAGTACTTAATATATATTATTATTAATTCCTGGATAATGTGCTTCTTTTGTACGGTATTTACTTTACATCCAAAGTACACATTTTGTTTAACCTCGAGTGTTTAAGTCTCTTGTGCTCATGCGCAGCCAACTGACTGCTCGAAGAAATTACTAAACGCAGTTGAAGACAACTGGAAATTCTGTCACTAGTCTGTTGGCGCGCTGAGAACAGCACCGGAATGCTTCAGTATCTGAGGCTAGTTGCAGGTGATGGTGAAGTCATTCATTGTTCTCGCCCGGAGAGCGACTTGTGACACCACATAGCTATCACCAGGAGGCTAAATATATTAACCCAGAAATGTGTAATGCATTCAGTGATGTGAATGTTTGGGTCGGTAACTGCGTTCTGTCGCCAAATTTTTGCTGCGTGAACATTCAACCTCGAAATTACCGATACCTCTTCTGTTTTCCAGTCCCTTTCTCCAGCAGTTACGACACCTCAAGTACCTGCAGCAGCTCGTGACATTCAGTCACAAAATGAATTGGCCAGCACCAGTTGGGTGGGAGGAAGTTACATCAATAAGGTCTAGTTAGCAACTCGAAGCACGGCCCCAACCAGTCATGTTTCTAAAGCTTGGCTCGTTGGCGTTCCTCAAGTCTTCCATTGAGCGCCTTCGATTGAGCTAAAGCAGAGCCCTCTGGCTGCCTCAGCTCCGCCGTGCTTCTGTCGTTGCCATCAAGATCTGCTTTCGTCAGACGCGAAAGCCTCCTCCCTAAGGACTTGTGTTAATCGAGAGCAGGCGTAGAGCAAGCGAGATAAGACGTGTTAGTCGGGGCCATGTAACCTCTAGGGACGTCAGCCTAACAAAGGAAGAACGTGTTGCACCAAAATTAAAACAGATCTGAAAGTCAGCAGTCAATCAGCGGGCCTTTTGTTGCAGGAAGCACAGAACTTGAACAAAAGAAGGAGCAGGCTCACAAAGGGGAAGGTGATGTTAAGGATTTGTAGATTGCCGCCTGGAACAAATGCAGCTCTTTCAGCCGAGTTCCACTGGAAATTTTTTATCGCCTGCATGGAGCTCCACTGAATTCTCAGGAAAAATGTGCGGGATCATTTCCTTCCAAAAGAAGGTATTCCAAGGGGCTCTGGAAAATATAGGCTGGAACTCAACCTGAAGTAATTCGCTACTTACTAATAAAAATATGATCTTATGGGCTCGGAGAACTGAAGAAATTTAACGGAGAGAAACACACACAATTCTTGCATTGCTAGAGCCCAACTTTTATATTTATAATAAGGGAAGAAATATTCAACACTCTCACTTTTGCTATAGCTACGGCATTTTTCTGTGGAATCTATGGTGGTAGTGCACAGCAGAACCTTTGGTACACACTTCAGAGCATTCTTGCAGCTACACATCCTAAATGCCTTTTCTGTTGTCTATTCTTGGAACTTTGTTCTCAAGTTCACTGGCTTTCCTATTTTCTGAATTAGCTAGAGCGCTTTTGTTCATTACAGTAGGACCAATTTTACCATCATTACTGTTCACGTGATTTTAAGAATATTTGATAGACCGAGGTTGCTAGAGCGGCTTAAGTTAAGCATATGCAGTAACAGCCTTTATGTTCCTAACGGTACTTGTGGGCACAATTAATATTACTTTTCGCTTTCTCTGCAGATACCATAATCACTTATCCAATACCAAAAACTACAGTTCCTTTTATTCTTTTTTTCTTCTCCCACAATTCACTCTCTCTTTAGCATCAAGTCTTCAGAAATATATTAATTTTTTTGTTTATTTACTGATATTACTATATGATAATTTATAATGACAAATAAACATTGGTTACAAAGGAAGTATTAGCGCTGCTTCAATAGCAGGGCTTCAGCAGGCAGCGGTTAACATCACGGAGCTTCGTGGAAGGTTTTGACATACCTGCTCATCCCCGCAATATCGCCTCATGTTTTCGAGGTCTCCTCGCTCGAGCTTTGAAGAAGACAACGTTACTTCGTTTGCGTTTAAAAAATAGACGGCGTACATCATCAGGATGGCAGCAGCACAAACACCAACGTTTAGACAGCGCCTGAAGAGCAACACTTTAACTCACATGTATTAAAGGAAGATACATCAGAAGCTAAGAAAAATCTCGCCTTTCGAGGGAGTGGCACTCCGAACATCAGTCAATGTGCACCCAGAAACTGCATGAGTTTCTTCGACTACGACATTACTCACCCTCTCGTATGCTGCGTAAATTCTAATAAACTATCCCGGAGATTGGCCGAGGTAGAATGATCTTGTGTTTTTGAATCCGATGACTCAAATATAAAACATATATACAGAAATTGTAACGTATACCTACGCATAAACTAAGGAGTCTCTGCGAGTAATGAAGGAGCAGCCATAGCGTTCACAAGCCCCGAACCTTAGCATTAGTTAGCGTGGATCGGTTTACCTTTGCTGCAGAGGCCGCTGACGGCGCTGTGAACCTTCCCAGCTACATTCCCATAACCAAGCCTTCAATATTTGCTTTGGGGCAAGTGTGGCAAATTGATTCTCTTACGTGAACGACACTCCGATTGAGATCTCCTTAAAACAGCGTTATTTTAATGTTTCTAATGCGCAGATTCACTTTATTTTTGCTGTTAATACAAACAGCAAAGGTAATTTCGTGCACATCGTATGATTTTATTTTGTGAAATGTTCATAATAGCCCCTGGTAATTATTTACCCCTACGGCGCTTAAAAATTCCTGGGAATTTTCTCAATTTTACAGCTGCTGGAAGCTGAAAACTCTTATTTTATCGGTCACGTTCAGAGTTTGGGGTACGAGGCTGTCATCAAAATGGCTCGTCACATTAGGTACGCCACGATTAGTAGTATTGTTATTATAAGAACTACACACCTGGGCATTCATTGACAGACCATTAACAGAGTATGCAACCGCAGGACCCCTAGCGCGCTGCTACGAAGAGTCAAGCAAGACATATGCACGGCTGTCTTGAACGCCTTCATATCAACTAAGCCCCAAGCGGATTCCAGCAAAGGGATAACTTTCAATAGCAGCTCGGGTGTTTCTTCCAAAGACCTTCAGGACAGGGAGAGAGCAGAGCAACCAATGGTACGCATGCTGAATACTTAGTAACACATGCATCAGCATGCAATACTCCGCCTAAGGGACAAGTTCTCCAAATTATTGTACGTACTCAACCGACCGGCAAATAAACGAGTCGGTCCAGTTGACGAAGACGAAAGTGACGAGAAGCAGCTGAAGCTCAAACAGGGAAACAAAACTCCAACAGAAGCAGTAATAAAGCAAATAAGCATATGAGGCTCACATTATTGCCACCGAACAAAGCACTGGCACTGTGCAGTAGCCCAACCCTACTCGAAGCACAGGAAACAAATCACCTTATGTGAACATAGTTTAGAAGTTGTGATGTGCAAAAATTTACTCGGCTTATGCTTGCTAACAGTGCCAGACAAACCAACTGTGAGTGGTTACGTACAATGTGGAAATAACTCATTACCTGCTCTCACGCTGGTCACGGAATGAAGTAATACCTCTGTATAAGACGAGTGGTGAGTGGAATACTACTTAGACCTCGTCTGAAGAACCTGAGGCTTATTTCTATATGAATGTGGTTCTAACAGAGCGACGTTCAGACACAAATCGATGAAATTTGGGCAGTAAACTTCAACTGCATGAAGATACGACAGTCACACATCGAAGGCCTCTAATTTGTTACTTTTTCGTACGTGCATGTAAAAAAGTATCAGTGTTCAGTACTATAAGCAACACCGTGAGAACAAAAGTCATTTCGTGAGATGATTTAGTTTCCCATGAGGAGGCAAGGATTGGACGAGACAAGTAGAATCTTTCCCTACAAACAGCCGCGGTTCGTTAAGTCTCAATCCTTCAATAACAGAAGGATTCAGGATCTTCTGTCTAGCCGTGACCCTGACCGTGGAGACTATTTCTCGCAGAATAAATGCTTATGACATCTCTGGTATATTTTGGGCATTTTTACTGTACATTATATCCTCTCACTACTTAGTGTCATTATATTATTTTTTACTGTTGTTACTTCAGCAGTCAATTAGTGGTGGGAAAGATGTTGGAAAAGACGAGACCTGCGTGAAGTGGTTTAACGTTGCTGTAAACATAGTTACTTAGTAACTATGTTTACATAGTTACTTACTGTAAACATAGTTACTTAGTAACTATGTTAACAGTAACAAGAGTATCGGCTAAGCTAACACTAGAATTGCCATAATATTAAAAACTAGAGGGGCTCATGGAATTTCCACGGTTAATTAATGATGGTTTCACTTACCTCAGCTTAACCCGAGGTAGAGCTTCTAACTTAACCCGCCCGGTTTGAGCTAATGTCCGCCTCTTAACCTGTCTATATAGTTGCGTACTCAGTCTATCTTACACCTTGCCTAACCTTTCCTAATATTTAGATTCAACCTGTGATTCAGGCATTTTTTTCTGTCGGAAAAGAATTCGGACTTATGTCAGAATAAAGACCTCGATAGCTATTCGACTTTACTTCTTGATCTGTTCTCCTAAATATTAGCACACCTTTTCTAAGCTCTATTTCCAAAAGCGTACAGATACCTAAGCCCTTCATAATCTCAATTATACGCTTCAATTTTTTGTCGGCGTATTCGACTTTTTTTTTTGCACTATTACGGGATTGATCAGTAGCCCATCATTTTTCTGGTTAGTTAGATGCAATAGCTATGAAACAAACTACAACAACTCTTCTAATTTCTTCAGTCACAGCAGCGTAATCCTCGGTACTCAATATTCATTACATTTCGTTAGATATTGCGCAGTGGCATCGAAAAATATTTTAGAGTTAAGTTCAACACTGCCCGCTTTGGGCTCCCACACCGTATCCTAGACATGCATCTGGCCCTATTAAGAACGTCATGCGTCACCAGCAGAGTAAAAACAGCACGGCACAAAAAAAAGGAAAAGCGATAGATGCGCTACGGGTGAAAGGAACTTCATGTCTTTGCTTGGAAACTGACTGAAAATATTTTAGAGAAGCGAAATGTAGATAGGCACGGTTGACCATACTTCAAGCAAAAATCAGAGCGTCTAGCACGTTGAATTTTCCCCAGTCTAACACTGAAAAGCTTAACATGCAGACACGTGGACGGACGTACGGATGGAGCCTCAAGCATAATTATATTATAGATAGTTACACTAGAGCATTGCAGCACTATTGAAGATTATGCCGCTGTTATACTACAGCTCTTTACTACTACTACTATTATTTTCATACGACTATATTTAACCAGTCTAAATATATGTGGCACATTGTGTATTCAATAAATTGGGTCTAACAGAACGTTTAATGTACATCTATTATGTCTATATTCACACTTGTACTTCAATATTACGGAAAAAGATGCCACATCTCCCGGGACAACTGCACCTCCTCATCAAGATTGAAAGCTCTGCAGCATTGATGAGCCTGCGATGTGGAGGAGACGGAGGAGCTGCTGCTGTGATATGGAACGATAATGTAGGACAGTTGTAAGAGAGGCGAGAGTAACAGGTGTTGGTAACGTGAGATGAGGTGGTGTGTAATGCACGCTTGACAGGTCTGCTGGGGAGCTGGGCCTGGACGCGGGGGATACAGCGGGACGTGCTGGGGAGGTGAGGTACCTCAGGACCTGTTGGGAAGTAAAGTATGTCAAGATGCGTAAGGAATTATGGTACGTCAGGATGTGTGACGTGCTAGGAATTAAAGTATACGCCAGCATGCGTTTGGGAAATTAGGTACGTCAGGATGTGTAGAGGGGACGTCGCTTAGCTGTCAAACAGTAATGTTGGCTTCTCTATCTTCGCAACTGAACTACACGAGCGCAGTACTCTATCAGAAATTCATGAGGCATATCCAATGCATAAACGAAGTGACATCAGATAATATCCTGCAACCGCCTGTAAATTTCCAATTGGGAATGAATTGCAGTGCCTTGGAGGTAGCAAAGCCATGTGCACAAGTTTATTGACATCTTTGCTTAGCACGGTTGGATTTTCAGGTCTTTTAGCTCTAACTTATCAGGAATTTTGTTCATACGCATTGTATTCGCTACTGCCGATCGAGTTTCGTTAATCGAAAATTAATTATAAATGACAAGCCTGAAAAGTTTAGCCCACATAATGAAGCCTTCAGCAATCTCAAGCGAAGTGAGTTTATAATTAATTGATAAAACATGATCCGACGAGGCAAACACAACACTCAAAAGTGAAATTGTGTAAAAGATGGAACGGAAGGGATTTGATTTCACTGACTCAAAGTGCACGAAAGCAGCACACCTAAATCTGCAGTATGTCATTGCGTGCTGCACGAACCTTTTAGGCAGCAAATGCTGCGGCCACTTTGGGATAAGTCATTATTTAACTCTGATAAAAGTCTTTCCTAAGGTGGTGAAATCATTAGAGGAATAGCAATTTTTAATCGGAGCCCAATTCGCACAATAGCAATTTTTATTCCGAGCCCAATTCGAACAATAGCAATTTTTATTCGGAGCCCAATTCGAACAATAGCAATTTTTATTCGGAGCCCAATTCGCACAATATGTTGACAGGCACTCTAGTAAATAAACATGTACAACGAGTAATGAAATTTTCTTATGGCACACGTACAACAATCAAACTTGCTTCTATATTATTTCAGTAGTTGAATTAGGTCTAACTTCGACTGCTATTCAAAGATACAATAATGTCATGTAACTTTTTTTTAAACCAAAATCAATCGCAAGCCAAACAATTGTCGCAGACAATTGTTCATCAGCATTGTTACAGGAGTACGTATAATTTTTTTTCTCACTGCACGAACAAAATATCAGACGTAAGCAAGACTTTGTCCTTTTCTTACAGAAAGTTAGCAACTCTCTGGTATATTTTATTGGCAATCTTGGGTAACTTGAGCCATTCCAGGCCGTGTTGGATATAAGAGGAGTCATTACCGCATCTTGATATCGCTAGTTAGGAGAGGCTTACCACAGACCCGTACACTGTTCTCCACTCAGCACTCCGACTAAAACTCTTGTTAGGAGAATGTGTAAAAGGTGTTTTGCGATGTCAAGACACGATAAGTTTGGTGGCGGGATGAGGACTCGGGTCGACACGGTGGTTGTCGCCGGATAACATTGTCACCATAACACGGGCGTCCGATAACGCAGCCAGTCTCCGGATGATCCGCCTCAGCCAAAAACACTCGCCGCCTAAACTCACATTGCCTGTAACATTGATATACTAATTTCCAGCCTTCAGATTAATGCCCTTTTTGCTCAGCTCCCGGACTGGAAGACTTGCCAAGCTGGACTTGGGAAGCGATGTTTACTGTGGGGATCGTAATCAATAGTGACACTTGCAGAGGGATTAATCAATGATGGGTAGTGGAGAGAGATGATCCCGAGAAGAATTTAATGTTTTTCCACAGACGTATTCTGCAGCTATTTCTGTAAATCTATTTATTGATGCTTATTAAACAAAACGATGTTCTATACTGTAGCTACTGCTGTATTATGATCTCAACACTAACATTGAGCAATGCATGTACAGTTGTGCATACCGAGAATTTCTCAGCCGGCGCAGCCAAGTGCCTTAACAACACACAGGTACATATTGTTATGAGACCTACAGAATAAAGTACTTAGACTAAATATGATACACATGTGATTAGATCTGTTATTCATTGAAACCGAATTACTTCTGGTTGAGTTATTTGGTACATTGGCTGGAAAGTTTTCGATGCGAGAATGCGTATTATAGAGTACATATTTTACTTAATATCATGAACTGCCTCTTTTTCTTTTTTTAACCTCGCGACAAACATGCGCTTGGACAAATGGTTATTACATCGTGTTCTCTGCCAGAACGTTTGAGAGCATGACACAACTCCGAGCATATGTAGAAGCAAGCCCTAAAGAACCGATAGAGTTTTTCCAAGGTGCCTCGTGCTAAACACAAGGAAGTTGCAGGCAGGAACTTTGAGAACGCAAATCGAGGGAAGCTTATTTTGTCTAGAGAAAGTATTTTCTACAGATTTTCATGCTTCTTTCGTTAAGAATAGTATAACAGGTGCTACGATTATAAGTTCCATGTAAACTGAAGATGACAAATGGAAAATGTTAAAAGCTTCACCTTATTTGATCAAGGTAATGTTACTTCATTTTAAAGTCTCCCTCCTCTCATCCGTAGCAATGCAGTACGACAAGGACCTCCTATAGAAAAATAAAATACCCTGTTATGAATAGTTACAAACATTATAAGCTTGATTTCTGTTTATTTTTCCGGAAATAACATACTTTCATGTTCGACCTTCTGTGCCTGTGCCTACCACGCTTCTTGCTGCACAGCTAGGGAGGTCTTGCCTTGCGCTTGTTACGCGATCTGAGGACCTTAGTCGCTCCTGAGTATCACCCTTTTCTTGCAAAGATTGCCACTCTCCACTCCTCACCATTCTCCGGTCTTTGTCACCTAATATCCTGACTCTGCGCTGCCATACGGAGCTCCGTAAACAACGAGCGCACGATCGCCATTTCATCTGCTATGCAAATTTGCTCTCGGACATTCACTACCCGGTCGCTTGAGGATGATAGCCGATTCATCTGGCTTGTGTGTCATCCAAAGAAGATGGAAGACCATGGCAATTTGGTGTCATATATCACATGACAATGGCACTTGTCGCGGGCCACATGACAACTGCACGCAGCCCAGTCACATGTGTCACGAAAACTCAATTAGTGACGAATACTTTTTTGATGATTTTTTACATGCTTGCAAAGGAATAGACGATGAGTACAGCTCTTGAAATATCAGAGACGTGTTGTAATCAAGATCTATTTGGGTTATCACAACCTGAAAAATCCTAACCGTAGTTCGATATGCGATTACGAGAGCTTCGTCTCTTGACGAGAGCTGTAAGCTCAATAATAACGAAGCTCGTTGTTGATCATAACTTTCTCTGCAGATCTCAATCGAGTAACTCTGCTTACTGACTTGCTTTAAATCAAAGCGTTTACTCGTACATTTCATCACCGACGAACGAATAATAGTGGGAGAAGTGTTAATGTTTTTTGGCTTGTATGTGTCTACACAAACATATATATGCATGTACATAAATAGCCCACCTGATGAGCTGGAGAACAGAGAAACGCGCGTCGTGGGTATCAAAATTTCTTCACCTGCTTCGATTCGAAATTTACACTTTTGCCATTTCAAGAAAATATAAATGTATATATGTGCATACATGCATGTCTTTTCACCCAAGAACTACCAGAAGAAATTGAGCCAACGTCACAATCTCGATCCTCCAGGCAGTCAGGTGGGTTGACCTAAATGTGAAAAATGCCAAAACTGTTGAGCCAGTAGACTCAGTCCATTGAGCTCCCCCCCCCCTCCTCTCCTGGCAGGTGATGGTCTTATTCCGCGAGGTGTTATAGTTATATTTTTTGTTCCATTATTTGACTGAGATGTTTGTGGGCGTCTGATGCGTTACCCGAAACAGAGTTGCGATCGTCGTTTATGCTTTTTGTGCTGTGACTGCGACACATTTTTTTTTGAGCGGCGGGTCGCAAGTTACGCTGGAATTTTGATGACAACAAAGCACCTGTGGTATTCCTTTTTGGTCATAGTTTTTTGTATGTTCATTTGAATATTTCTATAACCTTTCAGAAAATTTAGAGGTCTTCAGAATCAAGTGAGGAGTAGCTGTTAACTGGGATTACGAACTGGCAAATTACTGCCATAGCGTGAAGAGAATAAATTACATGTTAGTCGTTACTTCCTGCCGAGGTGTACTATTGAATTTTGAGTTTCCGGTCTTACAACGTGACTTTTATAGTTCGCTTAACTCTTTTACGCGCATATAAAGAACTTTGACAGTAAGCGTAAAGTCAACTTGATCGCACTTCCTACAGAGAAACCCACATGCACTGGTTGGAGCTGCAGGTATAGGAGAACAGGCCGCAGAGGAGCATACGACTGCAGTCGACCACAGATCACCAATAGCTATGGCTCCAGCGACGGAATACACGGATCTGAGCCCTTGATCCTTCCAATTTCTGGCATTTAAAAATTTTCAATGATGAGAATGGCTTCTATTTTGCACAATCATTACCCAGCGAGAATAACATATTCACTAAGAATAACAAGCAAAACTAAACCCTTTACTACAATATTTTTTTTTTCAAAATCGTTGCAGTTAGCAAGCAATAACTTACATACACAAGGCAACTGCTTAATTACGGAGGGCTTCTGGTTAGTTTCTTAAGAGGTCAACTCCGTGAAGCCTAGCATCTTTCATAGAAGATATAGAATGCAATGCTTTTCCTAAAGGAAACCAGTCCTTATCTCGCGCTTATGAGGTCAAATGAATGGAATGGGAAAAGTAGTAAGAAAGGCAGAGCAAATTTTGCACGAGTAAGTGTTCTTCAGCTTGGGCGCGTGCTGTCTCTTAGTCTGTACCGTATATTCTGTATATGAACTAAACAAGAACTCACACACATCTCTTGTTGCGTCGCTACACAGCATCACCCAGTTCACCATCAGATAATTGGCGAGCCGAGGAAACATTCATAGCATATTTGATGCGCCTCCGAACATATGTGGATGAGAGTCGCCGGTGTTACACTTGGGAATAGGAAGCGACTGCGTGGTTCCGTATTCATCTCATAATGAGTCATCAGGCATTCTAAAACTAAATGTATATTGCAAGGAATCATCAATGGATTTGTTTGCAAATGTCATGCGAAATGCCAGAATCAGAAAAGTGGAGAGCCATAAGGAGTATATTCAGTAAAAGAATGCTCTTTTGATGTTTTAATGAAGGCATACATGCCCCACAAAAACATGCACTAAATCCAAAGTGTACCTCCCCTTTGATGACTGGATAATCCATCACATGCATCGGTGGATCAGCCAAAGCAAAGGTGGACTTTGACACTTTGCTAAAGTTTAAGTCGCAAGCATAACTGAATATTTCGAAGAAAATACACGACAGTGTTTGCTTATCAGACGCACATTTGCTATCTGCTTGTGGGCCTAGCCCGGTCGATTTGACTGACAGCTGAAATATCTGACAATCTAGGACAAGGTTCCTATACTTTCTTACGGTGCACTTACTTGATATTAAACATTGTGGTATTCGTCTTGGGCATCCGTACCGAAACGAAGACTATCAGATTGTCCGAGACAACGACAATGACATTTGAGGTTTCTGGTTGACATGCACTAAAATTGTTTTGTGGTGTGCTACAGATGAGGAGATTGGGTGCTTTTCCAGCGTATCCTTCTGTTTGTGATTAGTCTTGTGGGGGCAGGGCGTTATCGTTGTCCTATCTCGGCATTTGGATGGACCTCTCCCAGCTTGGACCTTCTGTTCACTTAGCCTACTGCAGTGCGTTCGCTGTACGAAGCCTGGCCATTGCCGTAGCTGTACGACTCATCTGTAGTAAGGCTGGGTCTAGGATGAAAACGGGAATCTCGGTTTCGAGTCTACAGTATTAAATTTTTAAGGAAAGTTCAGCACTAACCAATGTTAGGCAGTCAAAGAAAGAAAATCTAGCGCTTGGTAGGAGCTTCAATAGCAATACATTTCTAATTAATTTAAATTGGACAATGGCCATAGCGTCATCATTTGATAATCTCCCCACGTTAGCATGATCGGCATGAACTGAGTCCTCAACATGATCAAAACATCTAAGAAATTCTGGAAGCCCAGCAAATGGAATCAATTTCTCGAGGTAACCGTTAGAGTAAAACCTCTCATTTATCTATGTTTATCCAGGCAGCTTTGTGCTAGTTCTTTGGGTTCCCTCCAAACGCTAATCCTTCATCATCAATATCTCTTAGCTGGCTCTTCATTCCCCTCGATCGAGGTTCTCCACCGCCTCCTCGATAAGCTCCGCTGCTTCTGTTTTTACACAATTTCTGAGATATTTTTGCCTCACTGATTTAATAACAGGGGAGATTCGGTGCAGATTTCCGTGTAGGAAGCCGAGAGGTTAGCAAACCTTGCTAAGGATCAGTCGCTGCGTTGCTGATACTCCCATTTTTTCTTGGGGAGAGTCTGGAAATGTGAACGGAGTTATTGGCTTGCTTGGGCTTGATCGTCTTGGCGTTTGTAGGTTGCTATTGTTGAGTATGAATTACTTCTGTCGCTTGGTATGCTTTTGAAACTTTTTGACACTGATGACTAACTTCTTCACAAAAGAGATATATAGGCAGATCTGGTCACAATTTTACGGCCATTTTTAATTTTTTACGATCTCGGCCATATATAGGCTATCGCTTAAAGTTAAGCTGAAAATGTTGAGCTGTGATTCCTTGTATTATTATTAACTACAAGAAGTAAGTTAAATTGAGCCCCTGAAAATTCAAGTCTTATTATCATTGTAATAACTAAGTGAACAGTAGAGCTGATATAAAGCCTGAAACAAAAGCGCGTCAAGAAAACGGGTTGTCCAGCCTACAAAGAGGGTCGCAGGGGGAGGAATACGAAACTTTTACCATAAGGCCCAGCCCTGGATGTATATAGTACTAGGCCGTAGATCTATACAGTATATGTACTAGAAGTGTGAAGCATCATAGGTGGATGTGTGGAACAGTTTTTCTTTAGCATCTACTAAAGTCACACACTTAGATAATAAGATGAGTTCGTTGGAAAATCTACACACGTATCTACACACACTAAGAAACACGCCGGACAGAGCACTAGCAAGAGTGAAGTCGGGAAGTCATTAACTGATCATATTGAACTTACTCTACTGGATTATAAACAAAAGACTTATATTTTCTTCACAATGAGAATTTTGTGAGACCTATACAATGTTTTTTTCGCTGGGGCAGAGCTTAGAAGTCGCTATGAAGACGCTGCATCCTCATGGAATGTAGGTTTTCAAGTCATAAATTACGAACGTTTCTAGCCACGCTCAAACCTATTGTCCCCTAATAGGAAAAAGTGTGAAACTAAAGGCCTTCTGTGAGCTACTGTTCATGGTCATCCAAAGACGAAGTTTCTCACACCTAACGATGTGGGCCAACTAATGCGAGGCATCTAAGCTCTCAATAGGCCGGGGATAATCCGACAAGTGCCTGTCTAACCAACAATGCAGCAAACTGCCGTGACGCGCCTCAGAAGATTGTTTTCTTTAGTAGTCATAATAGTTGTCACCTTTGCTTTCTTCACGTAACATAGTAAACCAACTGAGAGCATTAGCAGGCTGGGTTTCTTGGGACTTACTGGCATTATCTGAGGTAGTGTTGCGTGAGGCACAGGAGGATCTTAATTTGGTGGAATAAGTCAAGCAAGGTGTCAAAATTCTCACAGGTCAAGAGCATAATTTGGCAGAAACAATGGAATGATTATTCCAAAGGCCCCAGAAGAGAACAGAGAAGCAGTCAGGTTTCATGGTAAAGTTTCCAGCACAGGAAATATATTCTAACAGATTGTGGGAAAACTGTTTGTTTATATCTCCTGGAGGAATGTAAATATTTGGGGAGTAATGACAAATGCAAGAAAACTTTTAGAGGTGTTGTAAACATTATAAGAAACTACTAGCTGATTGAAATTCCTTGTAATTAATATTGCTGCTAACACTGGCAAGTTTCTTTATGGTCTTCTATAGACTATATACTAAGACTAGATCGATATACATACAAGGCTGAAGTGGCATTATGGCAGTTTTCACCAAAGAACAAGTAGTGAATTAAGAATAAAAAAACGTTGTTGCTTGCTTCATGTTTTGTTCTAGATATTTAGTGATTCTTGTTCTTGTTTCTCATTAGTATGTAAATGTACAAGTTGAATTTAAATTTCTGTTAGTTTCCTTTTGAACTTAGCTAGTTCACCGTTACAATACTTGTGGACTGTGCTAAACTTTGACTTAAGTTTGCCGCTTCTTGAGTAATCCTTTACAAATTCTGCAGTGTCGACTTTTATTTTTAAAGAAATTTCTCTCCGCTGGGCAAAGGCACTGTGTACACTTATCAAATAAAATTTTTTCTAATGATCTATTCGTGTGTGCAGGTTTTGCGTAATTGATTAAAAGTACATCCGAGTTTACGGTGTATATAGCTCAGTGATGATACCGTTCCTGTTTGTCTCTTGATAATACATGTATACATGTTTACGTTACGAGGACCAGGGACGGCGTGCCCCCCCCCCAAAAAAAAAAAAACAAAAGAAATTTCGATGGAAGACCCTCACAAAATACTATATACAAATAATTTACGCTCAGTTGCGATTACGAATATATATATATATATATATATATGAGAAAAAAAGGCTTTATTACAGATGATGTTGACATGCCAATCAGTGATGTGTTGTCTGCAACGAAGAGATCCATAGGGCTTTATTTCCCTCATTAGTGAAGAAATCAACCACCAGCCAAAAAATCATAATTGGCAATACAGTGGAAAGGTCTGCCGTTTAATTAAGCCATATTGCAAGCAGGCGAGTTGAAGTTACCACCATAATCAAAATATGCCCACTCTGGACTTCTGCGCAATGTGTTAGATTATCTCCACCGATGCACTGTATGTTGTTAGTGGTCACTGGAACATAGCGTAGGTAAATTTAATTTTTTTTTAATTTAACTAGGCTGTAATACAACACGCCACTCGAGAATTTGCTGATGGATTCAGAATCAAGTAGTTTTTTTAAGGTACAGTGCAATAACCCAACGCCTTCGATCTTTCCAGTCACATATTTCTGGGGTTCCGAGGAAGCAAATTAGAACCCCAGGATGGATGGCTCATTGTAACATCCAGCTAAGATCCAGAATTGCTATCCGTAGTGGAATTACATTACTAAATATGCTATGTATTGCCCCATCTCTTAACCAGCTCATATAAATAGACCGTGTACCTCTAATGTATTGTCTGTGATAGATTTTCAAACTTTTGGAAATTTCTTTTGAAATCTTGATAGGGCGCATCACAGCATTTTTTTTCTGTTATCAGTTTCTCTAATGCATTGCAGTGTATTTTACTCGTGTTATCAATTTTCCAGATCATAGATAAGTTGCTACAATAAAGCTTGAAACTAGGAAAGCAGATGACACATGCCTATAATAGTCTTGGTTTAGTATGATAAAGGTGACATAGATCCTGGGGTCCCTGCCGATCTATATGTTACACTACAGTAGTTTTTTCATTTCTTTCACTCATTTTTAACTATTATTTAAACTAAGACTAAAGCGGCGTACACCGTCATTATATGACAGCCACTATAATTATTTCAACGAAGCCCCCTTTCTCCTCTCTCCTTCAAGTAAGGAAGTAAAATTCTGTATAGAAATGCATGTTGTTGTTGTTCTTGGGTAGCCTCCAAGAGGGCGGCGCTGGAGCACTATCCTCTTTGACCGCATAGACGACATAGGTTGAGGCGTTATATAAATGCTTCTTGTAAGGATGGAGATATCAAACAAGCATGCAACCAACCAGCGGACTTTGTATCATTCCATGTCACGGGATTGGCTAAGAAGAACTGAATATTGATACCTGAATCAAACTATGATTCGAAACATTGTTCAGGAGCTGATGGACAAGTATATTTATATCTTCGTATGATATCTACGTCATAACTCCTTTGTACTACTTTTGCAAACTTTATTACAGGCAGAAATAAAACTGTAGATATGCATATTATCGAGAGGTAGTTTCAGCCGTTTTCCCCAAATAATTGACTCTGTGTGTATCGAAATGGCATTGGTAGTGCAAGTGCTTATCGTTGTTATTTCAAAAGGAAGACTAGGTTGCAGTTACATGCATGTGAAAGATAAATCACTACCGCAAGCATGGACACTAGTTGAAGGGCTACCGATTCCGATTCTTTAGGGTCATTTCTGACATGTAGCCTAGTATACTTTTGTATCATAGGTATACAATAATTTTAGGACAACTCTAGCGCTATTTATATAATTCGAGAGATTGTTTGCTCTGAAATCCTCCTTGCGTTAATAAAATTTTTGACTGCTCCAAAACTATAAGTGCAAAACAGCTTTTAGAGCAGCTGAGAATTCTGTTGGGGTGCCGGTCATGATAGACTGGGGTTAGGCAACCACCGGTCCGCGGGCCAGATCCGGCAAGCGAAGGCCCTGCGTCGGGCCAGCCACCCTATTTTTCAGTTAATAAAGCAATCCGTGTTTGTGATATACTTACGAAAAGTATTAACAATGTGGGATTTATTTGTCAAGTTGGCCCGCGGCCTACTCCTGAAGTCTAATGTGGCCCCCATTCAGAAAAGGTGGCCGACCCCTACTCTAGACCACCTACTAGAGTGTATGTACAATTCCATAAGGAAATACTCCAGTGCGGCTTAGACTCAAGACCACCTACAAAACCAGGTGCTCCTCCCGCCCCGTTCGACACCCCCCTCTCTGCAGCCTCCAAAAGTATTGCCATTTAGCGAAGAAAAAAAGATCTCTCTGTGGACTCACTTAGCACCAAGTGAATAACTCTCTTTAGACACTCAATGAGCTAATCCAATAAGATATTTACTGGTTGGCTTCTTGTGGTTACTAATCCAATCTGATCTTTTCATGGTTCGCAAGTTAGCTGTGGGCCTCACTTCCTCTGTTTGGCTTTTCTTAATTAGCTTTGAGGGTTTAACTTCTTCCGGCATTCTTCCAAACAGGAGCTCAAAGTCGGCCGACATCTGGACGGATCATCGCCGTTTGAGTTTCAACCACTATTTGTGCAGGACATGTAGGTCAGTAGAAGGCTGGAACCGGCTATAGATATGGCAAAGATTTTCGCCATATATATTCCGTCCTATGGTCGAGCACTGCGATCGTGAAGAGCGTTGTGAGGGTCACATTGTACTGACATAAGAATGATTATAAGAGAACTTCAATTCGAATTCGACCATGTCCATTTATATTCCCTAACCGAAACTAAAGTTACTATAATGATCTTCCCATCAGTCACCTTGGTGCTTATATTTGAATGGTTTTCAGTTTTCATCAACAATAACATCTGAAGTAAACAACGCAATTTGTTTTATTGACATAGCATATTTTTTTAATAATTAAGTGAGCTGTGTTGAATGCGACACAGGATTTAGTAGTAAATATGCAAACTTTTTTTTATTGCTGTCACTCCAGTGTCTGATGGCGATATTTTCTCTTCGCCTCCTACAGTGAAAAAAAAAAAAGTCGCTTAAGTAGAAAGCTCACTTGCCTTGAACTTCATGAATGAGATCTAATCCATGACCAGATAGTAAATTGTACAGAAACGTCGCAGAACTGAAGCTAATAATAATTTTATTAATGGCCTGCAGTCCAAAACGGATCGCATTTAGCCTTACATCTGCACAGCGCTCGATACGTTCTTTGTGCGGACATGAAGGAGCGTCCCAATTTGCGGCTTCATGAAGCTGACAAAGTTTACGATTTTGTTAATGAATGAATTATGTATCTACTTCAATGCTGTCAGCAAAATAAATAGCAACATTAAAAACAGAAATAAAAATACACATGTCAGTAGTGGCCTTGTCCCCACCGACACAAGCAAAGCAATTTTTGCGGAAGATATGTTGACGGTGTCCGACTTTAATGCTCAGTGTGACGCTCGAGCTGGGTAGCGTCGGTGGGGACAGTAGACTAATTAATGTACGTTTGCCATGCAACAAATTTGTTGCATCGCAAGTCACTTTTGTTGTTTCTGTAGTTGCACATATAGTAGAAATTCACTTTAGTTCTCAGATGTCGTGAGAGATCTTGAAACTAGGACTAAATCGTTGCTATTATTATCAATGAAGAAAAAGAAAAAACGTGAGATTTTTTAAATTATAGGAACGAATTGCTGACATCGTTATTAATGTACAGTATCTCATTTTATCAATAACGTGAAACCAACATATCACACAGGTCAAAATCCCAATAAACAATGCAAAAAAAAAAAAAAAAACCTGCCACATCTACTTTAAGCAAGTAGAGTTTGAGAATATATCTGTTCGTGTGACTGTCGTTTCACCTTTGTATGCGTGAATTATTTTTTTGAGTCGTATAGGTGTTCGGTGCCGCACTGAAGGCAGACAGGATAATTGAGATCCAGGTATAATAGGTACACTGTATATGTGCTTATAAGTTAGGTGAGGCACAGAACCTATCCTACTGCTTTTTTAACCAAACCTAACCTAACATAACCTATTCTGACTTAACCAAACACAACACTCGCTCTCAGGTAATCCACATATTTTGTCGGGACTTAGTTCTTCAGTCAGTTATTTTTGTCTCACAGAGAATGAATTAATAGCTCATCAACGACGGAAGGAAGCATTAGCTAGCAAGTTGTTGGGTCACTTCTGAGCACGTTATTCAATTAATGAAATGAGATCTTCTGTAAAGCTTGTCTCTTAGCAGAAGACATGTCCACGACACGTTTCGTGTCGATACTGATGACTTCATGGATTGATTAAGACTACCTGGATGATTATTAACGTATAAAGCTGACAATCTATAAAGGAATATTTTTAGAAAGGTCGGGTTATTCCCAGAAAATATTCCTGGTCAGACTTGTTTGTATACAGCCACTTTGAGAGCTAAGATTGCTTCAGAAAGTTGCATACATCCTTGAGTGCATCCGTGAGATGGTGCTTAACAGAAATTCAGTAGATATTCCACAGTTTATAGGTGGAGTGATTACTAAAGATTAGTCAAATAGCACCACGAAATACAAAATGCCCAAACAAAATATTTGGCTGCCGAATAGCTCATTTATCGCTTATTTACTTCTACGGTCCGGAATTTCGGTTATAGGGTAAGTTTTATATAGCTTAAAGTTTACTTAAGAGAAACTAAATAACATCTGCCACGTCTCTCTTCCCCCTCTCCTGGTCCGTTAGGTCCACAAGCCCCCACTAAAAATTTCACCATAAGGTTCCACATGCAGAGGCTCAGCCCCCCTCCCCCCACAACCCGTCCACCCGCCCCACACAAAATTCAGCGCCGCTCAGTGCCGCATTTTAAGTGGGCACAACTTAGCAGTTAATTGCTGGAAAGAACCAGCGTAAAACCAAGCTGACAGCAATAATTAATACATAATGCAAATTTCATCCCGAGTCTGTATACATTAAGCTAACGAAAGAATGAGCTCCAGCATTTTTGCTTGCATAATGTACTCAAAACGAGCATTTTGCATTACACGAGTGGAGTGCTCTTAATTTTTGGGAAATGCTCTTTGGGAAAGAAAGCCGCTGCTATGGCTGCAGTTAGCGACGGTACGTTTAGACAGCAGTTATTTATCTTATATATATGCGTGTGCAAATAGAATATTGTTATAAATTGAGCAGTTTAAATCTTTGTCTCCGCAACAAAGGTAATTTAGAAATGAGGGACATACAGTTAGACCACAAAAACGAGGAACCCACGCCCGGTGTTTCCCTACAGGATCATGGGAACAGCAAGTCTGGAAAGAAGAAGAATTGAACAAAGCATCATCGGCAAGGGTGTGAAAGTGGAAGAAAACAATGTGGGCGAGAAAGAAAGACGTCCCAAATGCCTAGCTAAAGCAAAGCTTAGCAACCTAAAGGGTCCTCCTGACGTAACTGCTGCCCGTAACATAGGATAGGTGTGTGTGAGTGAGCGGTGTTTAATTGTGTAGAATGAAGCTCTTTAGTGAGCAATGAATCCGACTAGGGTCTTTCAGTAATGTTAGTTTCACGGAAATATTTCTTTAACCACCTGGTATAGGGGCTTGCTTAAAATTTCGCGTATATACATCTGCTGTATGAGCCTAAGGCTGAAATTAAATAAACTAGAAATAACATGCCGTGTTTGAGGCACCAGACGCACCACAGCGGCAAATACTAGAAACCCAAGGATGGTGAGACATTACAAGGTTAACCCATGGGGCGGGGCTAAGCTGCAGTGCACCATGGGTAATGAGGCTTGTGACGTCACAAAATTCAAGAACGGTAATTCGCAGATATTTTACATTGTTTTTTCTTCATTTCATATTTGCCTCCAGAGTGTCCTACAATCTTTATAGTTACACAAAAAAGTGTATAAAAGTCTTTACGAACTTTTTTAGCTTTCTGAAAGGTAAAATTTTCGAAGAATGTTGGTTAAAAGGCTGTTAAAAGAGCACATGAATTCAACCGGCAAATGCCCGCACATGTCAGAGGCACTTTTGGAGTCAAGTTTATCGTCTTTAAAATGCAGTCAATCAAGTAAGTTTTGTCGAGAGTAATATGGCATTCTGAAGATGGAATCATATGGTTGAAAACTTTCATGTTTTCGATTAATTCTTGTCTTCTACCAATGACCTGCTATCTTCTATAATTGCAAACCGCTCTAACAAAAAAATGGTTCAGATGCGTATGACTAAACGCCAGGATAGAAGAACGTTTTACCAAGATTTTTTTGGAAAACATTAAAGCATCAGAGAAACAATTTACTTTTTTCCGGCGTCTGGGGAAGTAATATGAAAGCAAAAGTCTATACATAATACGCAGAAGCTATACAATAATTGCTTACTATAAAAAATCAGCTACTTATACGTTGCGTGCGTTACAGCAGTATTAGTAAGTGTCGAGACTCGCGTTAACTAACTTGGAGAAAATTACCTAACCGTAATTCCCATTCCTAAATTGCCTTTCGGAACGATATTGTTGAAACTGGCGAACGTTAAATTCATGTTTTTTTTCCAATGATGCGGTAGTTTTCACAATTAGGAGCGGAGGATCTGTTAACGACGCGTACGCGACAGCACAGCTTAGGGCCACATTCTACAGACACTCTCCGAAATAATAATGATAAAATTTTATCATTCAGAAAGCTAAAAAAGTTCGTAAATACTTTGATACATGTTTTTGTGCAACTATAAAGATTGTAGGAGATGTAAGACACTCTGGAGGCCCAAATGAAATGATGGAGAAAAATATAAAATTGCTGCGTATTACTGTACTTGAACTTTGTGACGTCACAAGCCTCATTACCCATGGCGCACTGCAGCTTGGCCCCGCCCCGTGGGTTAACCTTGTAATGTCTCATCATCTTTGCTAGAATGCTGTGTGGTTGCATGCTGGAGTCTGATAGTTCGCCTAGTTCCAGGTAGGCGAGGAAATTTTACGATACTTGGTTTGTGGCATCAACATTACTAAAATACACACTCCATTTGCAGTGGCGATAATCTAACCAGAAATGGCACAGTACGAGAGGTTGCTCTTGTCACATGAGGCTTCACTCTCTGATGGCACGCACTGGCAGTGTGCGGTCGACTGCAACTGCAAATTCCTCTAGAGCCTGACAGCATCTCTCTGCAGCACGATCCAGTGCACTTGGATTTCCCGGTTTGGGTGTGCGATCTAGTTGATTTTATACTTTTACCTATTCTCCACGGATGCTTTCATTTACGCTTTTAGACAAAATGCTTAATTTTGTACTATGACGCAAAACAGAACGTGTACATTTTTTATCACGTAAATCTCACCGTCAATAACCTTGGCTGTTATATCTCCAAATTACCGGTACGATAAATCGTGCAGTCATGGCTTATGGTGCAGGTATAACTATTGTTCGTAAAAGAATAACTGAAATAATTTGTTTCTTGTCAGTGATGTAATGTTTTGTGGAATCTCTCGAGGGTCCATATCGTAACGAAACTTTTTTGGAAAATATTCTCTTATTTTACCAGATTCCATACAGCAGGGGCAAAATGAATAGCTGTCTACACACTCATAAATATACCATATTTAGGTGATGAGCAGAAGCCCTTATTACACCACTTCCAAGATACAATTTTGAGTAAGTTTCATGAGTGACACTGATTTCAAAGAAACTTTTTCTTAATAAACGTAGACTAAATTGTACCTCCCATTTCTGCGGATAGTTGGAATGCTAAACAAAGTTAATTAGCAGGCTCGGCGTCAGCAGGTGTGACTTAACCTGGTAATTTGATTTAGTGCTCGTCGCCATTTCGCCCTTTAGTAGTAATTACTGAGGATACACATGCTTCGAGGGCGAATTATCGTTTCGTTTATTGATTTTCCATGTGCATATGCTGATATGATGGAAACTGCTTACTCTGAGTAATTAAGCTTCAAGTATTCAATTCGTGAAGCACGAGCTCTGGCTAGAAAACATTGTGCGTACAAAAGTACAGGCCTCAATTTTGTTTCTGGGATATGTCACTGCGCTCCCGAAGCAACTCCATCAGTGCTTATCTAAACTGTTTAGTTTTTGTGTCCAGCAAAGCTTGCTTTCCTCGCTAGCTTACAAGATTGACTCGCATCTTCGTCTTCCAGGCTGCTGAGGGCAGATTGCACGAAAAAATCTCAGTGTTACCAAACCAAGGCTGAACGTTAAACATCGTAACAGCGACAGTAAGCCATTGCTGCCTGGTATACTTCAACACTGCCAGTGTAGCCACAAAGGCGTTTCTACCTACTAGGCATAATTCTTGCATACAGTCCCAAGGCTCTACATACGGCCAACAGCTGGAAGGTGTAGTATCCCTTCCATTGAGGGCTGACCAAAATTAAAAATAATCAACTGAGGACTTTGTTCGTCAGTTTAGAATTGCCCAGTTTATATGGTTAGTTCCAGCAACTTGTGCGCTCTCACTACAGCCTGAAGGGAAAGCAAGAATGTCTTGGTTTTCAGCATGTCTATGTGTGGATCTTTCCTTCCAGACCTATTCTCACAAGTTATTGCTCAGGTCGGTTGCATGTCATAATGCATCGCACTTTGTATGACGTGTGACACGCTGTGGACGTACTTGCTGCTTGAATTTTGTATTCCAAGTCCAGGTCATTTAGGTGAAGCTTGGAGGGTCGCGGGCTGGCACGTCGCGCCGTATATCGGTTCTGTATAGTGGCATGTGGGTTTAGCTTTGTGAAGACTCTAGATACGACAGGCTGCTGCCTTACCAACAATACCAGCTATTGTCTTTCAGAAGACAGTGAATGCTTATGAGATTTATGCTATGTAACGAAAGGCGGGAGTAGTTTTATCATACAGGCTGATATCACGAATGTATCTTGAACTTATTTTTCTAAATTAAATTTAAATTTTTGCTTCTAAGTAGTTGAAGCTGATAAAATTATTAGGTGCCTTCGATTCCCGACTACACATAGTAAACACCTGGAAGTAAATATTTTGAACCCAACTAAAGAAACTGTCAAAAGGAAATAGCAATAAGAAACACTTCCTGTTTCCCACAGGTGCTGGTTTTTGTGCAAAAATTTGCAAGCCTGAGCATTGGAGTCATCACTGAGTTTCGGAGTTATGACCAGTTAAGCTTGAAGAGAGTTAATTTATCAGTAGGGCTTCAAAATCATCCGCTTCGCACTCCAATGTAGTGAACGAGGCCTATTCTACATTTTGCCGAGTAGGTTGTAGAAAGTTAATTTTGACAATATCAGTGATAATTACTCGTAATATACACTCTAACTTAAGCGTACTTACTACCTATATCACAGCCAACAAAATCACTTGTAAGGCCCCATTTTAAGTACTAATGCGATTGAAATATAACACTTTGATCAGTTTAATCGCAGAACAAAAAAAAAAACAAATTCTTCAGCAGGGCACTAAGGCGCGTGCCACATCTCCGTACCAAACGATGAGCCCGTTAAGAGGCGTAGTTGCCATCAGCCACTGCTCATTTCGCTCAATTGCTTCATCATTTGAAGCCGTTAGCAAAGTTTCAAAGCACACTCGCCTGTTCAGTGTCGTCTACACTAAGAAGAGACCAATAAAAATACCAGAAGCAATTCCGCCGTACAACAAAGGCACTTCGCTTACATGGCGTCAACACACTCCCGTGCAAGTAGCTATTACTGCCTCGCCATTGAAGTTCTGGGAATGTCTTGGTCGCAGTGGCTCACCGCAGACCTAGCAATCATGTATTAACATACTAGCAGTATTATAAACAAAACATTTAACACGATCTGTGGCACAACTGAAACGTGTAGGGCCACTGTAGACATTTGATACAGATTTTGGATCTGTGCCAGACAAAACCCAGATCTACCCTTCCAGGTAGGTAAGATCTAACCACATTGCTCACAGGCAAGGATGTCGAACACACTGGAGGAAGACCTCACCAAGAGTCAATGGTTACTACCTTCAAAATGGTGGAACTAAAGAACGATGTTCTTTAACCTCGAAAGTTTCCTTTCTCCATTGTCGGCGCGTTACTGTTCGGGTCGCCGCGTCGCTGCTCTAATGACTAGTTAGGAATTCTCTGTATAATAGCTACTCAAATAATGAGCTATACGTACGGCTCACGGCGCCGTAATGACACCACATCCTCGCAGCGTCACAAAAGACAGACGCTGGAGTGCATTCCTGCCTCCTGTAAGAAAAATGAGCAATTGTTCTTTATTTGACTTTAGTTTGGAAGTGAAGCAGGGCACTATAGTATTCGTGTACCGAGGAGTCTTACAAAATAAATACATCCATAGTTGTACTACAAAGAAACTGTATATGGTTGAACACGTAATTTTAGGTTGAACAAATAGCATAGGGGTTTCGTGTTGGTTCAACAACGCGTAGGATAAGCCCATAATATAAACTGAGCTTCGTGCACGGAGATTTTTGATGTAGCTTAACTATGTACCGATATCATATAGCTCTTCGGCATTAGTGAAGACGGTGCTATTCAGCTCAGGCGGGTTAATTCTTGCCTTTCATTGGTACTACTTGCAGTTATTACCTCCGCCAAGGAGGTTATTTTTAAGTCGGGTTTGCCCGTCTCTCTCTTTGTCTGTCTTTCTGTCTGTCATCAAAATAACTCAAAAAGTTATGGACCGTTTTGAACGAAATTTACAGGAATTGTTAGATATGTTAAGAGGAACAGATGATTAGCTTTAGGTGAAGATCCATTCATTCGTTTGTTTGTCTGCCTCATTTTTCTTAATGCGCTAACTCAAAAAGTTATGGACCGATTTTTATGAAATTTGCATGAGTTCTTAGGTATATTACGAAGAGTAAATAGCCAAATTTTTGTAATGATCCATTGGTTCGTTCGTTTGTCACTGTTTTTAATCTTATGCTTGTTAGTACAATAACTCAAAAATAGTAAATGGATCTTTATGAAATTTATATGAGTTGTTATTAGTGGTAAAAGACATATAAGTGATTAAATTTTGGTGCAGATCGGTTTGGTCGTTAGTATGTTTGACTCATGTTTGTCATAATGCTTGTTGCCAACATAACTCAAAAAGTTAAGAACGGATCTTCAAAAAACATTACTGAAGCTGTTTACACAATTGAAAGGCGCAAATGATTAGATTTTGGTGCTAATACAAAGAAAGTCATAGTCTCAGAACAAATTTTAATTTTTCGTAACCGTTGCCTTGCCTGGCGGAGGTATGCGCTGTGAGAGTGCTCTAGTTTCTTACTGTTATTTTCCGCTAGTAAAGCAGAGAAGATTTGAAGGCGCTCTGAAATTAACCATTAATATAAGCAACAGTGAAACTATAGACTCTGCAAGAACGTGATTGGTCACAGAGGGAATAAAACAGCAAGAAGAATGACCAATAAAATTGTCGTAAAGGAATTATAAAATGAAGCAAGCTTTATGCTATCTACTGATATCTTGACTATATTTCATAACATGCCAGGCGGAAGAAATTATAATCGTATGACTAAGCAAACAAAGACAGAAGTCATATATCGGTGGACCCGACACTTCAGCGTGATTAAGAAAACTAAAGACTGCTGCCATCCACCGCGGTGTACCATAAGACCGGTGCACACCGGTGTACCATAAGACGTCTAATGCTACACACCAAAGACTGCTGTCCATATGATTAAGCAAACCCGAGACTCGTCTTCTTTGTTTGGCCCAGGCGGCATCTGCACGGGCACTCGCCTGTACTCTGGAGGTCTTTAATCCAGTATCGCGCCTCTCACGATGATTAAAGGATAATTTGCGCATATTTTACGTCGCCACCAACTACTCGGCGTGATTTAGGGCAGTTTTTGGAGCGCTTCTTGGCCAGGGTTTTGACTGGATAATAATGACTCAGTGGCTACGTCCATGATGAGCGCCAGAAGACGAGGCTCGTTCATCAAGACCTCCCACCGCCGCTGCCTGCCATCGCTGGCTTCTTTAGTCGTCAAAACGGTAATTACTGTAGCGGCTTCCAAAGAAAACGTTTGCTTCCATTACAATGGAAAACACTTAATTTTAGTAGTAATAATAGAGGTAAGGGAGTGGTGGTTCGAGGACATTGGGAGATGATGGGAGTTATGGAACAGTAGAATGTTCTCTGTGATCAGCAAAAGTATGGGTTGGGCTAAGAGTTGGTTAAGCGTTTTAAGTTACGCTTCTTTGAAAGGCACAGATCTCTGTGAGCCCAACAACACGGCAATGTTTAATAAAGGTATATGTTGATTATTACTTTGCTTTATATGACAATTTCCAATAGCAGTTGCATCTGCATTCACCTGAAAAAAAAATTGGATTTTTTGACGAAACAAGATACTATTGATTCAGAAGTTGCGAGCTTTACTGTGCATACATATTTTGCTGTTTACTTCAGAAAATCTAGTAGAACAATCTCATGAAATAGCTTATGTATTATTATAGAAATGATAGTCAGATAGTAGTGATAACTTACCAACTTCAACACTATAGGGTATACAGCAACAGTGGTACATACGGAGTGGTGGTAGAAATTCATCAGGATGTTTGTACAGAAGCAGATCTGCTGATGGCCGGCAGGTGGGAGGGAGGTTTCGCTGCTTCTTTCATTTCCAGAAAATCAGGTGCCTGGAGTAGTTCGATTGTGAAAGGTTTCTTTCTCGTGAAACAATTAAAGCCACAAACTGTACGGTTTCCAGGCCTGTAGGGACAATTTTGAGTTCTTGTTAGTTGACGGGCATCCATCTCTGGACGAGAGAGATGTCCGGAGTCTTACAAGTGTCTTTTATGAAGCAATTTGAGGGCACCAGAAGCAACAAGGGAGGTGGCCGTGTCATTGTCCAACAGATGCTCATCTGGTAGCCGTCTTTGAAGGCACCGTGGAGACCCGATTTACAGGGCACAAAAGAAGTTATCCTCCACGGTGTATTTACAGTACAAACGCTCTCTGTGTTCGCTAAATTAGATCTGCTATTCATGCGGCGACGGGCTTTGTGTAGAGCCTACCTTGTGCTGCTTTGCACGTTTCTTCTCGCCTCTTCTTTGAGAGCTTAAGAGCTTCTTCTCCCCTTCTTCAGTAGCTGTTGGGTTGCTTACTAATTTTTCAGTAGCCAGAACTCTTTACTGTTCCTGAAAATATCTACTCCCTTCGACTTCGGGGCTGAAATTGTTCTTTCTTTGCTCCTTCGGCAGCTTGGAAGACATTGCTTGTCTTTCGCTGTCAGTAAGATCCTTCAATACTCAGCCTATGCATTCAGCAACGCTAAACCTGTTTGGCTCCTTATGTTACAAGTATAATCGATTGTGAATGTTCCATCGAGATGATCAAGTCTCATTAGTTTATTTGTAAAGCTAAAGGAAAAGTCACTTTGGCTCTATACCCCAGCGGGAATATCCACAAGCACAGGTTGTTGTTGCCAGAGGACTGCACTGCTGCAATTGACTGAAGATCGTCAAAAGCTGTTGCGCCAGCGACGGGAGGCTCTAATTTCGACGACCTGCTATTCCTCCCTCGCGACTACTCCTATTTTTGGTAAAGGTCAGTACCTTCCACAATAGCAGCAGGGCACAAGTGCTAACTCAGCGTGCCAGGCGCATTAACTCGTCTGCTGGTAAGCCTCGAGCCTGCGTCATTTGCGAGTATATGAGAGCCACCACTGAAGCTTATGGCTACTTTGTAGGCATTTCATTCATGAGCTTCGGGTTCAGTTTCGGCCGTCAACACAGAACCATTTACCTTTCAGACGGCCTTAAACTCAGTCCTGCTGTAGTCAACCTAAACCTCAATTTACTCTGCAAGATTGAGTTGGGGTCATCTCAAGAGTAAGTGGCTTCGGTTTAAAGGCTGAAACTCTTGCAGAGTAGCAAAAGCAAAGCTCAAACCGGAAGTTCCACGCAAGTCAAAGCTATTGATGTTAGCTTATCCGATGGAACTGTCCTCAGTGAAGGCGCCGTGAACCATATGGATCTGCTTACGATTCTGAATATACATTACATTATAGGTCTACCAATGCTCTAAACAGGTGAACAGTCTAATATACTTGAAGTACGTACGTTATGTTTGATAATGCAGAAGATGTACAGATTATAATTTATATTTAGCAAGCTTTCGACACAGATCAAACTAGTGTACGCTGAGAGCGCTTACCTCTACCAAGCAAGGCAACGGTAACGAAAAATTCAAATTATTTTTGTAAATATAATTTTCCTGGTTTGTATCAGCACTAAATCCAAATTATTTGTGAGTTTGACAGAAACAGCAGCTTCTGTAATTTTCTCAAAGATCCGTTCATAGCTTTTTGAGTTATTTTACTATTAAGCATATAGCAATCACGGAGACAAACGGACAAACATATCTTCAAAAATAATTGATCATTTACTCCTCGTAATATACCTTACAACTCATGTAAATTTTATTAAAATCCGTCCACAATTTTCTTAGTTATAACTAGAGACCGGATGTAAGGGCATAATATTGAAAGGGCATTAAAGGCATAAAAGGCACAAAAACAATATGTTTTTATGGATAATGGCATAAAAAAATGTCTTTACGTATAAGGGCATAAAAAAATATGCCTTTAAACAATAACTGCATATAGGCATATACATACGTAGATGAAACAATGACTGCACACTTCGGTTCCTTAATTGTTCTTTCCGCTCCAGTTCTTAACCCTTTAAGGACCAAATTTCAGTTTCTCTCTGATATTTGGAGATAGTCTTAAATTGTAGTCCTCCGACTACAGTCTCATAATCGCTGCGCTCATAGGTCCAAAAATCACTGATCCTTTCATTTAGAAACCTAATTTTTGCGAAACGGGACTCGTGAGGCCCAGTGGATCTCAAAGAGTTTATACGTCTCTTTACAATTGACAACTTTCCCTATCTTCAGTTAACTTTTACCTTACTATGCTTAAGAAAGTGAAAACTGCCAAAGAAGTGGTTGATCCTTGCGTTACCGATTCTGGAGGAGTTTTTGATAATGTTAGTGATAAACTAAAGATTACTTCCAGATACAAGTTTGTGACGGAGAAGTCAGGACATAAAAGGTAAGGATTATGTGCATATACCTAATTATATGTAGATGAGTGCCTAATCATGAATGTTTTGTATTCTAGAAATAGTGCACCTGTTGTGAAAAAAAATGTAGGTTGAACACATACATCGAGTCTTTTTATGAAAATGTCAGCGAGGCAATCCGTGAAGCCATCAAAGGGAAGAGAATCTGGGTATCCATCGACGAAACCACAGATACCAAGGTGCACGCTATTGCCAGCTTATGGTAACTGTTGGAGTCCTCAGGTAGACGTAGCCAGGGAAATTTTTCCTTTTAACCTCGGCAGTCATTGAGCATTTAAACGACACTACTATTGTCCAACTCATTAGTTCTTCGATGCAACCCAGTTAACAATTTGAAGTTGATTCTACGTAGATATCAGGTCGTTTGAGACCATAGACAAAGTGCTGACAACGTTGTGACAACTTCCATAGCTACTTAACAATGTCAATACAGAGCAAATAACGTTGTTAGCACGTCGTATCATACCATACTAAGGGGCCGCCCAGAGCAATGTGCTAAGGACGTGCCAAGCACGTTGTTAGCACTTTGTGATACGACGTGCTAACAGTGTTATCTGGAGTCCCCAAATCAACGTGCATAGCACGTCGAGCCTCGGCTCACCACGTTGATCCAACGTCGTTTGTTATCGGGGGATTAACATGGCCCCATGAAATCTCGTACGAATGCCCTGCTCTTCGCAACGGATTCAACTCTGTACATGAAGAAGGCTACACGGTTCCTAATGGTTCTGAATCCCAATATGATACATGCAACCTGTTTGGCCAATGCATTCCACAGGAGTTTCGAGGAGGTCAGGCGTCTTTTTCCGACTGTGAATCGTCGTCTTGCGAATGGGAAGAAATTTTCCTGAAGGCTTCTGAGCGGACTATTCTTTTATCCTTTTGAAAGAGCTCAAGCCGAACCTGGCGCTTCCTACTCAGCCAATTCTGACTCGTTGGGGAACTGGGATATCTGCTACTCTCTATTATGCAGACCACTGCGAACACTTCAATCGAGTGGTATCTCTTATGGACCCCAACGAAGCCGCAGCCATTCAGATTGTGCAGGAAATTACGGGAAGTGATGCACTCAAAACTACCTGGCCTGGGTGAAAGCTCACTTTGCTCGTGTCATCAACAGCATTGCAATTCTAGAAACCCGTCAATTGAAAATGAATGGGGCATTGAACGAGTTTGACTCTGTTCTTCACCATTTAAGTTCTACCTAAGGAACTACTGGTGCTACTGTCAAATCGAAGTGTCAGCGAGTTGATGCTTGCAAGGAAGGACTCGTCGAACTCCGTCAGAATCGAGGCATTCTTGAGAGAAAATCCGAAAACTACCAGATTCGTTACAGCTCGACAGAATTAACAGCTTTTTTGTATGCCCCTCCAACTTCCGCAGAAGTTAAACACAGTTTTTCTACTCTTGGAAATATTTTAACTAATAGATGCTTAAATATACCCCTGACAATTTGAAGAAACTAGCCTATTAGTTATTGGCTCGTACGAATGTAACAACCCCAAATAAATTATTAAAACTTTGCCGTGTTTGGGCTTCATTCCTTAAAGTTTGAAGCATTATAGCAGCAGCATTATTTAGGCAGGACGTAATAGCCAACAGGGGTGGGTGGAAGTTGGTTTTTACATCGCTTGCTTTTAACACCATAATAATTAATTGTGATTTTTTCTCATAGAATTTTTCGTTCTTTATTTGTACCGATACACACTTTCCTTAGACAAATTATCATTTTTTAGGATCTACCTATAAGTAGGCCTTCTCTATATAACTGTCTCTTTTTTTTTCTGGCCGTCGATCCTCATCAGCCGGCGCTGGCCACTTCGGTGTTAAGTAGGTACGGGAGGCTACAGAGAGCGTATGCTTTAATTGTGGTCTCTGTCCAGACGTTCGCAAAATACCAAATGGCGATGCAGGGTCTTTGACAGAATGTATCCTGCTGAAATCTCCGAGCATGAGATTTCTTTGGAACGTTACTATTGATCTAATAGATATAGTCTGTCAGCTGAGGAAAATCATCATAATAAAGCACCTGCTTGACGAATTTCAAATTTATCTGCCGTACAAATTGAACAAGAGCTACTATAGTTATTTCATGAAACTAGGACTATATGCGCTATTCAATAATACCTCATTCCTTGGATGAAAGATAAAACTTAAAGCACTAACAGAAAATAAAATAAACTTGACGCTAGAAAATGCTGTAAATTATTTTCCATCTTCATTCACGCTTCAAATGAAATGGCACGAGCGAAGATATTAAAGGATATCGTATCGCCGTTTCATGCAGTGAATTGACGCTGGCAAACAAGCCTCGAGTGAAAATACGTACTACCATTATATGTGCGATCTGATTCTCGATCTCCCAGTCTTTGAACAAAGACCTATCGCGCATGAGTGCAAAGTGCTTATCCAGGATTACATGAAGCTGAATGATGGCAAAACTAAATTTATGATCGTTCGTCGGTCTTGTACGCTGTTACCTCAGTATCTGCTTCTGAAGATAAGCGACACTGTACTGCAGGCATCAAGCTCTCTTGAGATACCTGGTGTCCTTCTTGATGCGAAGCATAAGTCTGAGGCACGTGTTTGGCGCCTGTCCTGATGTGCTTCGAGTAGGGTTGGCTGTTGGGTATTGTTTTTTTGTCTGAGCTTCGCCTGCTGCCAGTCATCTGCATGTACTAGGCAAATTTGTTAGTACGGCCAGTTGGCTGCGTGCCCAGAATGATCAGGTAAACACAGGGATTAATTAGAGTGTTGCATGCCTTCGTATATATATTTAATAAGATGTTCAATTTTGAGAAACATCGGTTAAATTCGTCTGTTCCTGCAGCCAGGGTTTTTGATAGAAACACACAAGCTGAGGCCTAGGCCCATCCCCTGATTTTGGGACTCTTAGGTGCAAAACTTGCCAATTCGATCGTTTCTTATCCTTCTGATCGTAATAAATTCTTAGCATATTATTAGGTATCCCAATACCTCTTTTGTGTTAACATTTCAGCGTTGAACCTTTTACAGTTTTTGAGATATGAATTTTTTTATTTTTGTCCCTTACTTATGCTCGCAACTGTACCTAGATATGCAGTCTCACATCCTTATACTGCTCTATTCAATACTCATGGATCCATAATAGCACTACAAGTAGACAGTAGCTGGTAATAAATATTTATACAATCAGTAAATTATAAGATGTAGAAACAGTGATTACCTACACATATATTATACTTCATGACTTCATTCTTTGGTCTAGTCTCTTCAAAACTATAGTAAAATGACAGCGATTCTATCTCTTACGTTGTGTGGTGACTTCTATGATTTGAGGAATTAAAAGTGTGGGGAAAAATGTGTACCGCACATCTATCACTGACAAGGAAACATGACACCACCCAGCAGGTAGTGATTGCTACAGTCAGAAGTTAGCCAACCGATGCCGTAAAAAAATGAATGCATCTGTTGTTTCCAAAATCGAGAAAACATCTGTAGGGAAATGGACAAATGAGATCGGAAACATGGCTGGGCAGGTCAGGCTAAAGAATATCTAGCCGCCTTATGTCTGGTGCGTAATATTAGGTCCAGGTTACACTCACTATCGGGTAGATGAGAGAAGGTGTAGGTGGATGAACGGAGGGTTATACAAAGCGAACTCAGCACAAAATTTAGTTCAATCTAGCCAGCCATATGCTTTCACAGGTATACCGTGAGCAACATGTAATATCAAAGCAACTGGATTACTAAATTCAGCATTTTATAAGCTACGCCCCATGTATACACTCAACCATTCGTGTACTCATGCACAGAAGACGTCTCCACTGTCGCCCACTAAGGTTTGTCCGGTTCGTCTTTTTCCTTCCTGTGTGAAAAAAAAGCAAAAGAAAGGAAGAGAGGGACCTAGCAGCTAATAATGCCTTTGGAAGAAACGTTAAGCTGGCCAAAGTATGTAGTTCAAACAATCTGGAGGCGACAGAAAGGCTGTCAGGGGCACTCAGACTTTTGTCTCTTGTTTTGAAGGCATTTGGTTGCTACAGCATCGGCTGCTGTTTTGTTACATGGTGGAACAGACGTTGGGCGCAGAGAAGATTCATGATAGAGCATAAGTTTCCGCGAGGCTCGGTGAGAAATTTTAATTTATAAGGTCATCGCTTGCAAACGGCTAAAAAGTGAATAGTGTATCAATATAGACCAAGTGATTTGCTCAGTTTCTCTTACATTTCGCTGCTCGATTCCTCCGATGTATACTTTATTACTGTGACGACAGTATATCAACATGAAGTAAAGTATGTACTCAAATGATCAACTTTTCTGTGAAATTTCTTCGGAACCGAAATTTTTTATGCATTTGACAATAGAAAAAGAGCAAGCATATTGGGCGGAGTGAAAAGGTCGCTGATTTACAAGGTGTCGCCATCTCCCCCAATGTGATTGCGAATATCTTAGTTCATGTGATTTTTGCTAATAGAGGTCATGTGAAGATTCAAGTCCTGAAAACACTTGCTTCATCAACGGGAATTCTAAGACAGCGAGGAGTTGATAAATTTCATGTGCGATCAAGGATTGACTCATCGTTACTCAACTGAGAAGTAGAGGTAATGATTACAGATAATTGCTTTTAGCGCAACGTAGAGAATACGGGAGGGAAATCTAGACGGGAATTGTAGCCGAAATTGTAAACACTTCGGGACCTCCTAGATCGTGATCAACTAAGTCAGGACTGAGAACAAACTTCATGGCTACAGATGTCTATGAACGAAGCTAAATGGAACAAAGTTAAGTGAACGAAATTCAATGGAACACGACCAAGTCTGGAATAACGTACACACCGATACGGCGAAAATTATTCATTCTTGCGGATACTATCCTATGAGACTGTTTTGATCGTTATTATTCAATCTTTCCATGACTATAATAAATATGTTATGAAATGATGTTATTACATTTCCTTTGATTGTAACCAACGATTTTTACAAATCCTTTTGTCATTGCTAGTAAAACCACTGTTGTTTCAACTTGATTATTCCCATTTTTCGCTTATTGCTGTAACATACACATGAATATTTTGCGCAGAGTAATCATAGCTCATAGCTTCCTACTAAATAAAATAAACAAATTAAAAGTACATGCATGTGGGCCGCAGATATTAGTAGGCTAGAAAATAGTCCAGGGCATAATTTCGGTGGCCTGTTTATTCGTCGTTGTATATAACCAACAGTAATTTCCCATGCAATACATCGGAATAATCAACAAATATTTTTTTTTGAGTGAATAGCTTTCATGATTGTTGAATACATACATTTTGCAATTCTACTTCATCGTCAAGTATGACTCATGCATTCAAGAATCATTTGTCTTTTGCATTTCTTTTATGTCTCCTTCGTAAATTTCCCGGACCTATTTAGCTAGCTTGACCTAGAAGTGTAAGCCTGGAGTTCACTGTGATTGCATTCCTAAGGAAACGACCTACCAAATACCTACGGCCGATTCTTCAGGTCATGTCAGAACTCGTGGTAAAACTTAGGGAAAACATTTTGCCGCTGGTTTCCCCGATTGTTTTGTTAAGTGATAATTGTGTAGCGGCACCGCAGTACGGCACCCACACTGAAATTGGTCCCAGCCTGACGCTATAACATGTCGTTGTGTGCGTGTCAGGTTACTATGGATAACTTCTTCGGACCTCCAAGGCACACAAAGCACAACATGCCCACATCGTAAGACAAATGACTAAAAAAAAAAAATTAGGGCACTCTGAGAGCGCATACCTCTGCCAAGCAAGGCAAAGGTAATGATAAATTCAAATTAATTTTAAAAATATGATATCTTGTGTATCAACACAAAAATCTAATCATTTGGGCTTTCTGATTTTAATAACATCTACTGTAATTTATTGAAATTCGGGTTCATCATTATTCATTTCTCTAGTTAGGCTGCTAACAATCATTCCAACAAACATCAGTCAAACACACAAACAGACTAACCAATCATCACCAAAAATTTTATCGTTCATGTTGTTTCAAACAATTCTGGTAAATTTCTCAAAGATCCGTACATAACTTTTGTGTTATTCTGCTCACCAACATAAAGACAAACACAGCGACAAACAAATGAAAGAATAGACAGATCGCAGCAAAAATTTGGTCATTTACTCCTCGTTATATACAAAAAAAATTCTTACAAATTTCATAAAAATCCGTCGACAAATTTTTGAGTTATGTCATTAATAAAAAAGAGGTACACAAACAAACGAGAAACGAACGGATCTTCACCAAAAGTTAATCATCCGTTCCTCCTAACAGCCCAATCAATCCGTGTAAATTTTGTTAAGATCTCTTCATAACATTTTCACGAAAGATTTACAGACAGACAAAGAGGCAGACAGACAGACAAACTCGACGAAAACATAACCTCCTTGGCGGAGGTAATTATATGCAGTATTTTGAGGTTTAGAGACAGCCACTGAGACTTGAGCTTCCGGTTATTGTACTTGATATTTAATGGCTAGTCATGCCAGAGCTACACCATGCAGTTGTACGTACGATTTTACGATTTTATGCGAGGATGCACAGCTCAGACACCCCGGTCTGCTACATATTAAAAATCTGTAGCTTAGATACGGTAGCTTTGACGACTTGCGACAAGTCCGTCGTGGCTTTGTTGCTCGTGTGAAATGCTTTTGCAGCCTCGGCATTATGTGCAGAATTTGCACGCATGAATATTTATAAACACGAAAAGGGAAGTTTAGAAGTATGCAAAAGACACAATGAACTATTAAGAATGACTCTTTTTTCAGTATTTATGAAATGCAATATAGTCAAATCCAAAGGAAAAAAATTCCATCGAGTCCCGTTTTCTGCAAGTGGGAGCAAAGAAATAAAGTAGATGGGCCGTACGTACGTAGAGCTGGACGCATAGAATTGATGTGAGCGTAAAAAGCCTGGTCTCTTGGGCCACTTCTGCGATGCGCTGTCACTCGACTTAGTGATAAATGGAACGCTACTAAATGACTGATACTTAGGTATGCATGCTGTAGTAACAGCCCAACCTCTCTGGAGAGACTCCAACTCTTTAGAAATCCTTGCATGGCTCGGTAAGCAGCCAGCGTCTGGGTGTTGAACAGAGGCAGCTACATCCAGAGAACGGGTCGGGTGTCCATGACAGCATCCGCAGCAGCTCCAGAAGTTGAAATCGTAAATCAGCTTGTAGGGCAGCTGAAGATTCAGTCATGAGTACTGCTCCAAAGAAACTTATAGTTTGTTCATGTGTACAGGCAGTGGTTTTAACATTGTGTTTGCCTCATTCAGCCATAACATGTATTTATAATGTTCCCGTATTCTCGGGTATATATGTAGTGGTATATTTACGGACATGGATGATTATGGATTTACAGTGACACTATTACTTAAAACAATGTCGTATTAGAACCTAGGGTATTATTCGACTAAAGGTCACGACTCGATATTTAATTTTTTTTTACGTATTTATGTAAAATGAAGCATTCTAAGACTTTTTTCCATGATGTTTTCGTCAGAAATGCTAAGTTTTCGAGATATATGACTTTGAAGTTTCCATTGTTTATCTATATGAGAAAAAAAGGTTTGGTTAGGTAAGGTTAGGTAAGGCTAGGTTAGGTTACGTTAAGTTAAGTTAGGCAAGGCTAGGTTAGGTAAGGCTATGTAGGGTAAGGTTAGGTAGGGTAATTAGGAAGGGCAAGGTTAGGTAGGGTAAGGTTAGGTAGGGTAAGGTTAGGTAGGGTAAGGTTAGGTAGGGTAAGGTTAGGTAGGGTAAGGTTAGGTAGGGTAAGGTTAGGTAGGGTAAGGTTAGGTAGGG
>LQNS02277216.1:7247889-7267774 GCA_001587735.2 Parhyale hawaiensis | reverse complement strand
GTTAGGTAGGGTAAGGTTAGGTAGGGTAAGGTTAGGTAGGGTAAGGTTAGGTAGGGTAAGGTTAGGTAGGGTAAGGTTAGGTAGGGTAAGGTTAGGTAGGGTAAGGTTAGGTAGAGTAAGGATAGGTTAAAAAGGTTAAGTAACGTTAGGTAAGATTAGGTAAGGCTAGGTAAGGTTAGGTAAGGTTAGGGAAAGTTATTTAGGGTTAGGTAAAGTTAGTGAAGGTTGGGTAAGATTAGGTAAGGTTAGATAAGGTTAGGTAAAGTTAGGTAAAGTTAGGTAAAGTTAGGTAAGGTTAGGTAAAGTTAGGTAAGGTTAGGTAAGATTAGGTTAGGCAAAGTAAGAATAGGTAAGGTTAGGTTAGGTGGATAGGTTAGGTTAGCTTATGGTAAAGTATATGCCTTTGGGGTGACTGGTTATTTTTCCCTTAGGAAAACAATGGGAAATTCAAAGTTAAATATCTCAGAAAGTAATCATTTGCAACGGAAATGTTATTCATGAAAAATGTCTTAGAATGATTCGTAGTACCTAAATATGTCAGTACTTCTTTCAATATCAAGTTTTGACCTTCAGTAGAAAATTACCGAACATCGGCGATTAAGGGCGTGTGCAATGGGGTGCCGAAGTTCGCCTTCGAGCTTTGATTTGTCAGAATCTGCAAACAGGTGCGCTGGCTTTGACTCGCTGATTCGAGTTTCTTGCGTTGACCTTAAATCGATTGTCCTTGAGGCTCTCAAGAACTCAATCTTATTCCGTAAAATTGAATTTGAATTTTCAGTCTAATACCTGAAACACGATTCCAGCAGACGAAGCTAAAGTTCCTGTCTGCAGTTTCAAAAGTTTCGAACGAATCAAATCAACTTTGATGACCCACCCGAACGCATTTCTATTCCAGCTGTCCTCAGCCTATATGGAACGACAGTATGCGGATTTACAACTTTGGATGGAGTTTCATTCATTAACCGTTAACTGCTTGCGCTTGGGACAGTTGAAATCTTCATCCTGCTGAGTTAATGCTAAGGGTATTACACCACTGTGTGTCAGACCACTGTTTGTCAATCGAGCTAGAGTTTATTATTGGCAAATGTAACGCGATTTTTATCTAGGATGAGATCGATGAGAAAACTGTTGTGGAAGCCGAGGAGGTGGGGAAAGAATGGGCCTATATAGGTCCGTCTATTGCCAGCTATCTTATCTATTTTTTTTCAATAACAAATATGTAACGCATTCAAAACAGAATTTTTGGTTAGACCAGAAGCAATTCCGTAAATCAGCTTCTGGTGCTGCCAAAAATTCCGATACTCATGTGTTCCAATAAAATAGCATCATATTTTTCATGTACAATTCACCACCTGCCCTTCCCCTGTATGGGAATGAACAAACTGGCATCTAGTTATAGAGATTAAATAGAGGCAGGCCACCAGTAAAAGTGTAAAGATTAAACGTATTTCCGCCGGGAGAAGTATTGCTTACGTTTTGTTTCTAATAAAGGTAACTTATCGCGAGAGATTTTGGATCTCATTAACGAAAACTTGCATTTGTTGCCACCAAGGAATTGTAACGGACGAATTTCGCTCGCATAACCTTCGTAGGTTCCAAAGTCTTGTCTAAATTACAGCACAGGAACATGAAAAGCGCCCGTGCGATTTCGCGGAACGCAGCGAAAATCGCACAGCAGCGTCCACACTGCGGTGCAGAGCCAAGGCCACCTAGACAATCTGTTTTCTAGGTGGCGTTGGCAGCGCGCGGTAAAGTGTATCCCGCGCAGTCAGTGCCTATGTTCAGCAATTGCTAGCATTCCATGATCCAAGGAAGACGTAGTTGTTTTCACCATTAATACGTAATTTATTTATTACTTATAGTATCGGTGGGCATGAACAATCAATCATAGTGAATGCAGATGCCATTTATTTACGTTCTCCAGCAAAGGGCGTTCTGCCAACTGCGCTTGGGCTGATATTTACCTCCGCCAAGGAGGTTATACTTCCGTTGAGTTTGTCTATCTGTATTTTTGCTTGTCACTTAAATGAATAAAAAGTTATGGACGAGTCTTTGCAAAGTTCACAGGATTGTTAGTCATGGCCAGAGAAACAGATAATTAACTTTTGCTGAAGATCTGTTCATCCGTTTGTTTGTTGGTCCGTCACTTTTTTTTTTAGCACCGCGACTCAAAAAGTTATGGACGGATTTTTCTAAAGGTTGAACAAATTGTTAGAAACGTTACGAAGAACAAATGACCAAGTTTTTTGGGATGATCTGATTGTCTGTTGGCTTGCTTGTCTCTGAGCTTGATTTTTATTGTTGGCAGCAATATAACTCAAAAATTAATACATAATACGGATATATAAGATATTTACAGAAACTGTTAGAAATAGCGAAAGACATACTGTAAATGAACAAGTTATGGCGATGATCGGTTTATTTGTTTGTGTATTTGACTAATGTTTGTCAGAATGTTGGTCAGCAACATACAGTAAAAGCTATGGACGAATTTTAATAAAATTTTAGGAAAAAGATTAAAATGTTAAAAACCACAGATGCCCAACGTTGATGATGATCGGTCCATCCGTTTGTGTGACTGATGAGTTTGTCTAAGTATTGGTCAGAACATAATTCGAATAGTTACGTAAGGATCTTCGAGAAAATCACAGAAGGGACGCAACTGACCAACTTTGGTGAAGATAAAAAGGAAATCCTATAGTCTCAGGACCAATTTGAATCTTTCGTAGCATTGCCTTGCTTGGTGGAGGTATGCGCTCTGAGAGTGCCCTAATTCAGAAATTGATTGGCAGGCATGCGGCAGTGATTGCGAAAGCATAACAAATGTTCGAACGATTGGCTCAGAGAAGGCGTTCAGGACTGCCAGGGAAATAGATTTTTAGATGGGTTCACTAGACAATTTTCTGCCCGTTATACGCAGTGCAAAGCGTACAAAAACTTTCTTTCGTCCTAATCTCATTCACAACTTTGTGTCCATATAATAAGTGTCACTATGGAAAAACAGTTCCATGTTTCTATTCAAATTTGTAGTGAGTGAGAACTCGGAGAATCTCGGAGCTTTTATAATTTCTGTGAAGTAGCAACAAAATCTTATAGAACGCGTAATCTATTCGTTTTGTGGGATATAAACAAGCGACTTAATTAAGGGTCAACCGGCTTAATTTTTTAGTGGGTTTGGTAATGAAGCGACAATTTGGCAAAGAAAGTTATTGAATCTAGCGTTAGAAGTCTGGGACTTGGAAACCTTGATTTGTGCCGCCTCAAACTCATGCAGTATACAGTCAGTTATTAACAGTTCCGATAAAGCCATGAATTGGCTTTGAAATAATGTTTTTATCTACCTCCTCAGATTTTGTGGATAAAATATCCCACAGTTTCATCTACGTACGTTACAGCAAGATGTCGGACGTTATTTTTTTTTTGCAAAATACCGGTAATATTGTCTATCTGTCCAATCCGCAGATTCTGCCTGTTTCAAGGTATCCGAGGTAGGTAAAGTGTGCTATAAGTTGGTCTCCGTACAGACATTTTACTACGATCTTCTTAGTAAATGGTCTCTTTCTAAGAAAAATCCACTGAGGCACTTACAAGCAGCGCGTCACATCTATTAGAAAAGCCGAAATATTGTGGCTTTCTTTTGTACTTCTCTATAATTAGTCCAGAAGTCGGCCAGAAAGAGACGGGCCTATTGTGTACAATTGTGGTAGTGTGAGGCTTGCTTAATGGCACGTGCGGCGCACAACGTCTGATGCTAATGGTTTTTGTAACTATGCGTCTTACGTTCCAGACAATACCCTATCAAATTTGTTTCCGGTCATCACCCCACCTGTACCATATCCAATGGGATGACTAACCGATATGCACTTGTTTTGGCCCTAAAGTAAGATGACCGCTGCGCTTCGGTCATCACTCAGCTGTGCCCTAACACAATACCTGGCCGCTTCAGAAGCTGATTTACAATGTTTGTTCTGTAAATCAACGACGTACCTACAGCGGGACTCTTTGAAAGAGGCGTTAATAATCGCCTGCAAAACAACAGTCAAAAACTCAAGCATAAAGCTCGAAGAACAACCTTAAGACAGCAGTTATTTCCGTATTTTATCATGAACACTGGAATAGACTTCCCGCCGACGTTGCCGGTGCAGAGATAGTCAACGCTTTTAGAAATCGTCTTGACAAATATTGGGAAAGACATTCTCCATAGCTATGAACACCTCCTCCAGGAGTGGTTGCTGGCACTCCTTAATCGAAGCTAGGTGTAGTTGTTGTAGAGTAGCGATGGGCATGAACGAGCAATCGTCGTTAATGTAGATGCCATTTGTTTACGTTCGCCAGTGAAGTGCGTTATTCCAATAGCGCTTGGGCTGATATTTACCTCCGCCAAGAAGGTATTGTTTCTGTTGACGACTAAAAAGTTATGAACAAATCTTTACAAAATTCACAGGGATTGTTAGTCATGGTAACAGAAACGGATAATTAACTTTTGCTGAAGATCTGTTCATCCGTTTGTTTGTTTGTTGGTCCGTCGCTTTTTGTTTAGCACAATGACTCAAAAAGTTATGGACAGGATTTTTATGAAGTTTGTGCAAATTGTTAGGAACGTTACGAAGAGCCAATGACCAAGTTTTTATGATGATCTGATTGTCTGTTGTCTTGTTTGTTTCAAAGTTTGATTTTTATGTTGAGAGGCAACATAACTCAAGAAGTTGTAAGCGGATCTATAAGAAATTTGCAAAACCTGTTTGAAATATTATAAGACGTAATTCACAAGGGTTTTTTGATGATTGGTGTCTTTGTTTGTATAGTATTGGACTAATGTTTGTCAGAATGTTGATCAGCAACATAACGTAAAAAGCTAAGATGAAATCTTGAAAAAAATTGAGGAAATAGATGAAATTCTGAAAACACTGACGCCCAACTTTGGAGATGGTCAGTCCATCCGTTTGTGTGCTTGACTGATATTTGTCTTAGGCCGCGGCCACACCGGCGAAACGAGTGAAGTGCAACGCGACAAATTTGTCGCACGACAAAATGTAACGGAGGGTACAGCAGTCTGCTGCCCCCACCGTCGCAACTGCGATGCCTCGCGACACCCGTGCGTTGCTGCAACACGACTCCAATGAAAATCGCATCGAGTCGTTTGTTGCGCTCAATGGGGCCATGGCTTAAGTGTTTTGTCAAAACATTGCACTGAAAATTACGGACGGATCTTTAAGAAAATTACAGGAGCTGTTATTACTGTTAAGAAACACCAATGACTAGATTTTGGTGATGATAAAAAGGAAATCCTAGTTGCAATACTCATTTGAATCTTTCGTTACACAAGCCTTGCTTGGTGGAGGTATGCGCTCTGAGAGTGCTCTAGTTTAAAACTTTTTTGGTTGCCATTCAGTAGTGTTTGCGGGGGCACCGCAACATGTTCGAACGATTTGCTCGGAAAATACGTTCAAAATGACTGTTAGGGGAGTAATTTTTTAGATGGGGATTTTTAGAAAATTTTTTCCTCCTCAAACGCAGTGCAAAGTGTTCGAACACTTTGGTTTGTCTCAATTGCAAGCACAACTTTGTGTCTATTTAACAATTGTCAATATTGTAGAACAGTTCCATATTTCTGATCAAATTTGTAGTGAATTAGAAAGCCCAGAGCATCTCTGGGCTTTTGTAATTTCTACAAAGAAGCAAAAAACGTTATAGAATGAACATTCTATTCGTTTTGCGTGAAAGAAACAGAGGACTTCAGGGTGAGCCGGCTTTACCGCTTAGTGAGTTTGATAATATGTAGCGGCAATTTGGTAATGAAAGTTGTTGAATCTGGCCATAGTAGTCTGGGTCTTGGCAACCTTGGTTAATGCCGCCTGTAACTCTCCATACAGTTATTAATTGTTCTTATGGTCAATGTTACTTTTAACTCCAACTCATTTTTCCCATTTTCGTTTTCTTATATAGGTGGAAAAGATATTTTAACACTCTTTTTGCAAATAACATTTTTGGGGCAGATGCTTACTTTTGAGATATTTGACCTTGAAGTTTTCGTTGCTTTTCTCTGGGGAAAAATAACCGGTGACCCCAGCAACCCCATAGAAACCTAAACAAACCTAACCTTGCCCAACCTAACCTTGCTTAACCTAACCTTATCTAACCTAACCTTACCTAAACTAAGCTTACCTTACCTAGCCTAACCTTGCCTAATCTAGATTATTTGAAGCTCCTATAGGGTTGCCGGTTTTTTTTTTTCTCGTAGAAAAATAATGGGGACTTCACAGTCAAATAACTCAAAAACTAAGCATCTTCCCCAAAAACATTATTCATGAAAAAAGTTTTGAAATAGGTCATTTCACCTATATAAATAAACAAAAATGAAAAAAATGAGTTGGAGTTATAAGTAACTTCGACCTTACAAGCTATCCCCTTTCTTATATTTTGTTTGTAATAACTTATCTACAGAGCTGAAAATAACAGAAAAGCTCCATAGACTGCGGCTTCCTATGCATTACAGTAATATGCCGGGATGTTCTTTTCTTTGTAAATGCAGCTAATTATTTTCTATCAGTCTTAATCACGGATTCTGCTTGTTCCAAGGTACCTGAGATATTATACCTACCTGCGCTATAACTCAATCAGAGATTTTAGGTGGAAAATACCGATGATTACGAGCGGAAGGGTTAAAATATAGCAAAATGTAAGTGTTTTTCCTGACAAAGTAATTTTCAATGGAATTCCAACCATTAATCAAAGGAAACTATTAGTGGAATTCCCCTCATATACGATTAAGGGGAATTTTTTTTCCATAATCATGGTAGGTTATCAACGGATTTCCGTAAGTCCGATCATGAGTGGAATTCCTCCCATTATTTGGGGAAGAATATGTATGAATTGCCATGGATTATGACATGGCTAGAATTCCTAACATAATCGACCAAAATAATATTGTGTGACGATAAGTTTGAATGCGAAACATGTAAAAATGCTTATTATAGTGCGAACATTGTGCAAATTTTCATTTTTTATTTTCTGTCAATGAATTGCAAAATATGCAAGGCCTTGACGGACTTGACGTCATTTATAACTATTGTTCCACGATTTTCTATCAGTGCTTCGCCACTTTGGAGTAGTTACCCATTATTATTATTTGTTTGTTGTATCTCTCGTCAAAAAGCATTGCAATCTTTAATGAAATATTGCTATAAATTTTTGTGTTTATTTAGTTGATGTCCGAGAATTTCATCAAGAAGATATTCCCATCAGCTCTATGTGAAATGATGTAAAGTTTTATGTTACATTTAGCCCTAGCTACCCTGACAACGGGTACGGCTTATTCCATTTGTAGATTTTTAATTTTCTGTAAGGTATGTAGTATATGTATCTAATCCGGCTTAGAGTTGAAGAAGTTGTACATAAACGTGAGTAAACTGCAGACTGGTTCAAGCTGCTACTATAGCATTATTCTGATGTTTGGAGCTTTTGACCATTCTGAGCTGCAGGCCTAACACGCACGTATGACATAGACTTTTTTTATGAGCAGTTAATTATCAGCAACTCAAAGCAGCCATCCAGTGTTAACGCGATTTTGAATCGGAAATAATCTACAGGTTGTGATATATGTGAACAGGGAGGAAATGTTATTGGCGAATAAGGGTGGCAGAAGGTTGGGTAAGTATGGAAACATGGTTGAAAAACCTCCTTGATTAAGGACTACTTTCCCTCCTTAATCATGGTTGGAAACCTTGGAATTAACCCTACCATAAAAGTTGGAAAGCACCCCATCAATGCCGGTGATTACGAACGATTTGCAACCAAGCTCGACCATAATCATAGTTGTTTCCTACGATAATTTCTGATAGGAAAGCTGGTTTGCATACAGACGTCTTACGGTGGTCTTCGATCTTAGTGAATGGCCTTTCTAAGAAAAAAAAATCCCTAATTTGCTTACAAGGAAAGCGTGACATAATTTAAAGAAGTCACCATGCTGTAGCTTTCATTTGTAGTTCTCTTTAATCAGTCCAGAAGTCGGTCATAAAGAGACGCGTCTATTGTACATTGTGGTAGTGCGAGGCATGCTTAATGCACGTGCGGGCACAACGTCTGTTGCTAATGGTTTTTTAACTATGCGCCTTTACTTTCCAGACAATAACCTATCAAATTTGATTTGGGTCATTACCGCCGATGTACCATATTCACTTAAAAGACAGATGTATACACGCTTGTTTTGGACCAATGAAACATCTACACTACGGCGACCGCTAAGCCTAGGTCATCTACACCTGTGCTCTAACACAATACCTGGCCGCTTCCGAAATCGATTGACGGTTTTTGCTTCTGGGGTGGCCTAATGCCTGTTATAGGGTGCGGTGCCTTGCGTCGGGGCAAGTGAGGTGAACAGTGTGCAGAAATCTTGTAACGTTGCTAAGGTGGTTTCACACTTCAGTTCAGCGTACCAAAAGTAATGCTACCATCACCACTTCGCTGCTTTATAGTTGTGATAGAATTTCTATTGAATTCAATACGTTTGTGTAATTTCGATTAATTGTCACGCGACATTTGGGAGACTTCATATATTTTTACCATTTCGATGAGCGAATATGCAAGTGTTGCAGTTTGCCTTGACTATCATGATCTAATACAGCGACTAACGTGCAGTGCTTTGCTGTTAATATTTGAATGACAGCAAAATTCATGGCATAGCAAGTATAAGTCCAACATTAGATTGAATTACAACCTTCCCTTTGTCTGTCAGGTATTGTGGAATCGTTTGGATCTCTTGTAGCTCCCTATTGGCTACAACTGTCGTAACGGCACTATAGCTCCTAGAGAGCCGGGCCGGAGCATCAGTCCCGCGGCTGCTCCCTGGCAATGGGCCTGTTTGTGAGTCTACTGTCATCTAATCTAACCTAACTGCAGCAACATTTGTCCCAAAGTTTCTACTGTTGTAGGCCAAGGCAATAAGGTTCGTGTATTGATTCCTCTCAAGCCTTCCCACAAATTTTCGGTGGGGTACAAATCTGGATATTATAGATGCCAAATCATATGTTTTGAATATCTCTCACTTTCTGAAAACCAATATAGGAAAAATAATTGTCATCCTATGAATTCGAGCATTATTATCCTACAAAAGTCCATATAGATGGGTGAACGTGGTCACTAAGAACTTGTATATAGACCAGTGATTTCAATAATTTCTTCCTGCAATTAAGAGTCAAAGAGCCTAGTCCAGCGATCCCAGCAAAAAAAAAAAAAAAAAGCCAAAGCATTACACTGCCTCTACAGGTCAGAACTGTGGTAACAATGCACGATAGGGCCATGAGTATTGTTTTCTTTCAGTCACTGACAACCTGAGTTTTTGTCTTTTAGTACCAGCACGAATGGCTCCTTAATTGGTGGCTCAGCAGTTCCGTGAATTCGTATTTTTTAATTCACGACGCAGGTTTCACGTACAAATTGTGTTATACGTAAATAAGATGAAACTCGCTCGCTATATCTGTAGTGCAGATTAAAGCCTATTTTTCTTCACCAATCTTTTTAGAGAACCGCGGTTGCTCGGTAAGATTGTCATAGCCTTCGCATCGCCTCGAGATGAATTGGTTTCAAACATCGATGATGAGCGACTTTTTTTTGCCAGGCAGTGTAACTTTCCGTAAAAACGTGATTTGACCTGACGACCGGGGTGGTTTGTAAAAGAGATTGGGAAATTATGACAGAGATGTATTTCATTTTTGAGAATCCAAAGCTCTCCGTCTTTGACATCGCTCATTAACTTAGCTCATTAACACTAGTCAGCCGTTACCACACATTTGACCTGTTGAGCTCAGTGGAGGTAAAATTTAATTAAATCAGAGATAAGGGTCGCAATGTTTTCATTCTCTAACAGTTTGGTAGGTATATTCTTGTTTTGAATCTATTCCAGGATCGATTACGAAAAAAAGTCAGTTCCGTTTAAAACTTGCACCGTTACCGGAGAAAAATACTGGTCTGATATGCTATAAGTAACTGTTTAAAAATGTTGAATATTTTAGAACATTAAGAGGTTCCACACCGATACACTGTCTCCGCCGATCTTGTTTTGGATTGTCATCGTTTGCGCTAAATTAACTCCAGGACGATTGCCGGATTGTCAGTTACTCTTTTCTTATCATTCCAATGCTGGCAATCAAAGATTTTTTCTACCACCAGCATACAATTATTGATTTTTCTGTCGCGGCCTGACGAAAACAGGTGGGCAAAAATTAAGTCAGATTAGAGATGCAGGCAACTATCATTAAACCTAGAAACTGCATTCGTTTCATGCTCTACCGTGTTCGAAATCTATATTCATAAAAACGTACGTCTCGGGTAGCTCTCAATATATCAGCTGACTTACATTTTCTTCCATACAACGATGCATGGTGGTAAAATATATGTTTCAGAGCCAAAGCCAGCATATAAGGGAGATTGAAGCTAAGAGGTTCTTTATCGTTGTTATTTCTGCCATCATTTCATTATACAGTGAGGGCCACTGCAGTTAGGAACAGTTATAGTAATGAAGATATACATTATAGCCTCTCTGTCCAACTATTATAAGTAATTATAACTAAAAATAGCAGATCTTTTCAAGGTTCAGAATCCTGTTTCCTCCAATAACAGAAGAAATTTTTCTGTGCGTAGCTTTATACACCCAACAGAATTCTGGACAACCTCAGAAATTAAAATGGCAAATCAGAATTCTAGAGAGGCCAGCAATTTTGTTACGGTAAGGTCTCCTCGATCATGACGCGTAGTATAATTGGAATATTTCGGTCGAGGCTTCATTCGTTCATTACATTAATTGTTTTCGTAAACCTATAAACTCATTTAATGAAAAGTTCAATAACGGCAAGTACTAATGTAACATCCAGTGGAAACACAAGGTTGTCTCGTAATTTGACCGAAGCGACCACTGACCACAGACGAGTACGCCTTCAGTATTCTCGGGAGAATTTTTTTGTGACGTCACAATTGATTAATTATCTTAAGTCGTATGTCCGTTTCATAGTACCAGTGCTATTTAGATAGCCTATATCAAGCAGTGCCAACAGACAGTGATGATGTCACAACCGTTTCGAACCGTCGATTTCAGGTGAGCTCAGAAGTTGTTTGTCTGGCTGAAGCCGGGATCGAAAGACCCCGAAGTTTAACTTCGGCTACTGTGAGACTGGATAAGCAAGCAAAAAATATGAAACAATTTGTTCAAGCTTCATTGTTCAATAATCACCGTATAGATCAGACGGTATTGAATAATTTGAACTGACAGCGCAAATTTTTGCAAACGAAAAGGATATCAACTTCATCGAGGCATTTCTTAGAGGTATTTTACTTTCAAAGCAATAAAAATTTCCTTCACAGGTACATCCAGTTTCAGAAACCTGCTTTCGGACTCTTAAATGCCTTTAGAAGTGCGTTTATTACTTAAGGGGTTATGTGCTTTCGTGTACAGGATAGCCTTGCTCTATAGATCGTTCACACGTTTCGAAGTTTCATTCCAAAATGACGATATTCTTATAGCTGTTAAAAATTTGGGAAAATTCCACTGTATAACAAGGGACAGTTCGTAGGTGTCTCTCCTTTCCGATTTGAAGGATTCTACAGAGGACAGACTTTATCGGCTGAAGAGCAGGGGTGCCGTTAATTGCCCTGTCAAGATCTTGGAAACTAAGATTTGGAAACGTCTCAAATTCAGGTTAAAAAAACCTCTAAGTGGTATAAGAGATTTCGAATATTTTCCTTCCCGGACCAATATATTTTTTTTTAAATAGAAGAGTAACGAAGTAAATGGGAAACTATTCCTGAGAGCAGAAGCATGAAGAAGAGAGAATAAAAGGACGGTTTCGCTGAACTAATTATTATCTTCCATCATACAATAACAGCGCTGTCACGAGTAAAACCTTGAAACTAACAAAATATTCTCAATACACCTAATATAAATCCGTACAATACTTAGAGACCGACGAGGCGCCATTTTGTGAAGCAATAGGTAGGTAGAGCAGGGCCGGATTTTACGCCATATTGTGTCGAGCATGTGCGTGACATGTCGACTGAGTTGTGCGCAAGCCGTGACATGCAAAGCTTCATGTTTAGCCCAGGTGACGTGAGAAAGCCTTGCTCCAGACTCTGTTATTTGCCGTCGTCTATCATACGCTTGCTCATACAGGAGCGACTTAATGGTTGTGCTGCTATTGGTGCTCCCGCGCTCCATGGCCTCGCATTGGTGCTCCTGCGCTCATGTTTTGCCCAATAACTAACTTGTTTTGCACCAGCGGGCGAATGGATTGTCGATTTGTATGAAATGCTGCGACTAAAGCTGGATATAAAGACGCTTTTTGTGCTACTTAAATCGATTACAGGAATGATGATCAGCCTGTATATTGCATTGACTTGACAGCAATCACACTGTTCGCGTACTGTAATGCTTTACGTGCTTAAAAACATTACAGGATTAAGATATGCAGAGCTAAGTAAACTGCAGATTCGTTTTGTGTGGAACGTCTCCTTTTCATAGTTCAATTGATAAATGCGATGTTTTGTAAATTGTTCACTTCACCATCAACAGATCACCATCAACAGACGAAGCAGTTGCGTCGATGAAAAATTATGATTAGTGCAGTAGAATTGGAATGTGATATAAATAAGCCACCAAGAAAATGACTCTGTGATTATTACTATGCTTCAGCAAAGATTATTTTCAAGGCTATGATCAGTATAGCGTCTTATGGTGCTCGGTCTCGCATGGTAAACCGATATAATTGTCTCCTCACAAATACAGATCATCATATATACTTATCGTTTGTACCGTAACATCTTTCCCTCATGCCTATTTTGTATCTTCAAGCTTTTACTCTCCCGCTGATGATACTGTTCTCTGTTCTTCATTTAGTTTCCCGACTTGCTGTTTCCACGCACGCTATAATCGTATGTGTGGGAACAGCCTGTTGTGGGGGTTTCACGTTCCTGTCGATGAACTATATGACCCTTTTCGTTTCCTCTGTAAGACTTGCTTTATTGTAGAAAAAGAGGCCATTCAATAATAATATCGTTTGTACACATTATAAGCACGACAATATTCCCCGGATTTTTATGCCAGCCTTGAACTTTATTCATTCGTTATTATGCATTCAGATGCTTTGATGAATTTGTACAGTGTACATGGACCAGTCGTTCGATAGTGTATAATCATTTCAGTTCGCATAGCAATATAGTAAATGCTTGCTACTTTGCGAACATTGGCAATTTTCTAAGCACTTTACGAGGGCATATACGTAACCAATGTTCTTAGCGTGGCAGTTGAATGCCAAATGCAAAATTGTCCCAAGTGAGGCAGTAAAATTACAACTCCACTGCAATGGCCATTACGAAGTCGGAAGCCGTACACACGGCGGCGAATAAAGTCGTTTATATTGACTACGTATAGACTGCAAAGGACGCGTAACCTTATATGTGTGACTCTTTCTTAACTGCCATCAAATTGTCGGTGTGAGGCAAAGTGAAAATTACCCCTCATTTCCTTCCCGACATTGCGCCGCGATATCGTATATAAAACCAACACTGAAGCGCAATAGCTTCGGAACAGCGTTATTGGCCGAGCACACGAACCCTAGTGTGTAATCAAGCAAGCCTAGACGTGCCATTACAATTCTATTATGTGCTTCACAGGCGCACACAGTCCCTAAAAGTATTACCTTTAAAGTACACCTTCATACTCCATTATCCCGCCCTTTTCTCCAATGGAGACATTCCGCTACAGTCGACACATGGAGCGGCAGACTTGTACAGTTTGCGTGCGGCGGCGCCATCTCATTTGATACTTGCGGACGGGCTTCGGCTTCACTCCTGTTCCATTATTACAGATGCCAAGGTATTTTAATTTCCGTTATGAGCTACTTTGCCAATTGATATTTTCGCTGCCTCAACAGCACACCATAAAATGGCCCACACTACAGCTTGTTGGCAACTTCTGTATTTTGTGCTGAGGGCGCTGAAGCTGTATACGTACGTATGTGGTCTTGTTCATCTCTAAAAGACTGCGCGCCAGAAAGTGATTGGTTTTTAACACATAGGGCGGCCAGAAATTTTGTTGGAGTTCTGGCATATTTCCCATTGACTAGAACGTAATGAAGCCCATCAAGTTTTAAGGGACATATAGTCCTAATCACAATGTTCCGAAAGAAACGCTTCTTCACATGCAGTCATTACAGTACAACAAAGGTAATAAACAATGTAGCTCATTACATAATGCGCAACATATTCAAAATACTTTTTGAGCATTTTCAATTTACTTGTACGGTATGCAAAGACTCAACAGTGACCCATTGATAGAAGATGACTGTCTTAGAAAAAGATCAACAACAGCAATGCAGTAGATCTCTCACAGTTCTAAAAATCACCAAAGCATGGAATACTCATAACAATGTTACTACATTTTCAAATGGCAAACTATGCAGCATTAGGAGACATTTTTCATGATTGATGAAAATAGTTTTAGTCAGCACAGTCTTCTCGTAAGGCACATAGATAATTAAAGGCTATATGCAGTAGTAATATCAGTAGACTTTTAGTGAATCACACTAACAAATGTAAAGTCTATAGATATTTAAGAACTGCATTGTAGTAAATTAACTCATTTTTGTTCGTAGAATTTTCTCCAAGCTCCAAAGTACATCACATAGTTACTTAGCCCACTCAAGTGTATGAAAATCCCAAACTGACAAAGTATGCACTTCGTTGCTATAGCGTACGCACCAATTAATTAATGTAAGTCGCATGTGCCCCAGCAGGCCAAATTGAAACGAATTAGATTTCAGAGCACAACTTCGTTTCTGCCTCCCCCACCTCCCGGCTCGAATACTCTTTGTTGCACATGAAACGCGTATATTACTATCATTTTATCTATTAACCGAAAACTGGATGACCATCTCTATGCGAATTACACATTCGAATAGCATGAGGGGACAGACTGTAGAGCATAACCAGTAGAGTTTGGGATACATTCAATAATGATAATGAATTAAATAATAACTTCTTTATTACGAACCCCATTTTATTATAGTAATAGATTTACAGGTGTGCCTATAGCAGTAGATATTAAACAACTAGTGGACCCGCGCGTGAAAAAATTCCCGCAATAATCGATATATTTTCTTTTCTATAGGCCGTTGCGGAATTTTCACTTCTCTGACTAGCTTCATTTTCCTTATTGATCCTTTGTCGTGCCTTGAACCTTAGGGCTTTTTCTCTCTGACTTGCTATTTCCTCATTTTCAGCAGCTCTCATTCACTACTGTAATCTTTCTGCTTCAAATCTTTCTTGACTGTATCGCATAGACGATTCATCTCTATCCATGCATTCAAAAAACGTCTTCGATTAAGGCTGTAGTAGTCTCGTACTACTTTTATACGTTCGCTATCATCCTTCTTGATTAGGAGTGCGTCTTCTTCAATAGTGAGAAGAAGAAAAAATCTTGATTAAAATACTGCAATAAGCTTGAATGTAACTCCAGCCAGCTTGTATGCATGTTGGCGCTCCGTAGCCAAGATACGGACTTGCGAACTTAAATATCTGCTTCACTGAAATTTTGGGTTATGAAACAAAATTAGCACCTTCAGAGAACGACAGTGTGAGGGACGATATACGTGCGCATGGTATGGAGCTGAATATACATGGTATTGGACAGAAATACATTAAATAGCAAGATCTGCTTCAGCGACCCCCCCCCCCCTTTGAACGGTAATAATACTGCTGTAGAAGAAAAAGAAGTGAAAACCAGTAAGCTAGAAGAAATAGTTGTACTGTATACTGCCCGTGAAAAATCACTCCCTCCAGAGCGCTTCGTTGACCATCTGCCGAATTTATACAGTAGTTCGTGACCTGAGAGAAAAAGTTATAAAATAGGACTCCAGAAACTACATACATAGTGTTCCAATTTGAAGAAGTGTTACAAACAAGATGTGTATTCAGATAAAGGGATAAGAATCAGCCCCCGGCCCGTCGCCATCTTCTGCAACCTGGTCCATCGATCTACAAAATCTGCAACCAGACTTATTTTTCGCCCATCTATTTCCTTCAAAGCGGACACGAAATAAATAAATAAATACATGATGCTGTTTATTAGATAAGGATATCGTTACACTACTGTAGGTGTGGGGCTCAAACAAACATTGGAGGAGGTCAGGATAGGAGACGACATGCAAACAATGAGGCTTATCCTGCAGCCAGCATTAGCAGCAAGTTTAGCAATGACGAGACCACTTCCGGTTATTTTGTTTTCAACATTGCTATAATTCGTAATTCAGGCCTATAGTGTTGCAATAATCATCCCACTCACGCCTCCTAGAAAGTAAATACATTTTATGCAGAGGAAATAAGAATGGAATAAATGTGATGTAAAAATCTAAAATACAATAAGGACCGATGAGCATTTATCTGTTTGTTTATTTATCTGATTATCCATTTTCTGCCACGCCCTAACAAAACATGTAGGCGGAAATTAGCCCACGTTAGAATCTGTCCATGGTCATCCTGTCAAGCTTCATTGAAAATTGATTGGTAGAAAATAGGCCAGGTTGCAGATGATGGCAAAGTTATCTCTATCAGCGACAGTTGAAATTTAAATAATGAAGATATCTAAAGCTTCTCCTACTGCTGTCATGGAGTTTGATTTGTACGAGTATTACCTGCTGAATACATCAAATTTATGGGAAAATATGGAGTGACCTTATATTTCAATTTACTTCTCCTGCATTGCTGAAGTTGAAATTAAAGCACTGAAGAGATCTGAAGCTTCCATTAGCACTCTTATGCATCTTGATTCATAGTTTCTTCCCACAGATAATTTCTTTGTATCAGCTATTCTTACAACTTTGATGCCATCGTCTACGAAACAGCTTTCAATAACCAAAATACTATAGGACAATATCCTAGGGTATCTATGATACCAAATCGTATAAATTATTTTCAGTGTTGCTGAACTGCCAGCAACAGTAATTATATTTTTCCATGTTAGAGAGAGAATATAAGAGTGTCAATGCTCAGTAATTATGAAGCCGTGAACCCTCATCTTCATGATATTTGAAGATGGCAATTGCATGAAGGAAAGCATGATCAATGAAGCAGGATCAACATAAATTCTTTGCTGTCATTTTTGACAGCGCGGGCCCTCTAGTACTGCTGTTAATGTTGGTCTGCACTACTAGCGTGCTGTTGCACATTGCTGATTGAGAAATGCAAAATTTTGCCCTCAGTTGTTACGATACTTAGGAGTTAAGATTTGTTCGTTTTTCCAATTTTACTTGAGATATTTAACACCTGACCTCAGCTAATTGGAAATATCAAAACCCTGAGCGTTCGAATCACCACTTTAAATAAACTTTTAGATGGTAAATGCAAAATGATTGCGCTCAGTCATGCAGTCAGGAAAGTAAATTTTCGGTCATGTCAAGAGTACTCTGTTAATAAATAGGTCCTGAAATTTCATCCAAAGAGGGTGAATTGAGCAGTCAGAAGTAAACATCCAAACAAATGCAGGTTAATCGCATTAGATTATCTTGACGTTATAGCTGAACCTACTTAACAGTACGCACAGCCTAACCAAAACCTAACTAACTACTCACGTGCACGGAAGTGCTCAGGACACTCAGACCCCGCACGTTGTGGGCACTCTAGCGGTTACGTGGCAGCGCATATATACGGCGATGTGGTTACGGTGTTGGTAAACTTGTATTTCGAAGCCGGAGCACGTGCTCCAGCTGCTCGGTTTGACGCTCTGTGCTCTCCCAATACAATAAGAGTTTATTAGTGGTTTGCTGAGCTCCTAAGTGAATGGAGTAAGTATAGGTTTTGGGGTAATAAACAAAAGCAAGGAGCTCACAGTTTGTTTTCTTGCGTGCAGTATGATCCCAAAAGGTTGGTTGTTGAGTAGCGGGGGTATTCCTAGAGCTGTGAATTTCGGAATTTGACAACATTTAGGTTCCAGAATAACTGCAAATGTTAAGCCTGGCAATGTCGCTTCTCTCGCAAGTCACGATACTATTGAGATGAAAACTGTATTATAAAGTACCTAGGTATTGTCTCATGAATACTGATTATATTAGTACCATAATATTTTAATGTTAATGTTGGCCGATGCATGAGCTGGGGCGCCGGTACAGACTTGAAAAAGTTTGAAAACTTTAGCTGCAAAATATAATGAATGATGTTAGTTTCAGGAAAAGGTAACCATAATTGTGACTGATAGGCATCTCAGGTCTGCTACGAATCAGGCATAATGCAGACAGTGAACGAATTTCTCAACAAAAAGAATTGCAAAACCTATCGCTGAGACAAAAGAATCTTCAAATATTTAGAAAGAGAAAATGTTTAAAAGCATAAGTTCAATAAATGGAATTCATAGATTGAAGCAATAACTAATTAATATGCAGAAAAAGAACAGCAATGTAAGCTGCAGCTGCTGGGTCCAGATAATACAACTGTAATGCCTATATGAACCAAATAAGATGCAGCAGTCGGCCAAGCTACTGCAGCTGTAATGCACAGATGAACCACTTAACCGCTGCCATAGGGTGAAGACACTGCAGCTGTAATACTGAGATGAACCAAACAAGGTGCAGCAGTAGGGCCCAAATATTACAGCTGTAATGCTCAATGGCTTCGAACAGGCTGCAGCAACAGCATCCAGAGGCTGTGCAGCAATCCAACGCTTGGTGACTTAAACAAACAAAGGCTCCTTAGTGGAACGCTGTGGGCACCGTGCAGGGTTTTGCGGTCATGGGCCCCACAGGAGACGGGAAGCACAATTGAGTTTGAAATTTCATTTGGCAAACAGTTGGGGCGGCCATAATTCACAGCTAAATAGAGCTCGACTACAACTGAAGGGCGGCGAGGAGCTCAACTGCTAAGAAACCGCACGTTCCGAACGCCTCGAAAGGAAGTCTTCACCCTAAACACAATTGAAGTTGTGGTCAGTTTTGCACTGAGCAGTTCCTAGGCAGCTGCGTGCTCGTAGCCGCGAGGCTGTATAGTTAGGAGGCGCCACAACTTCTGTTTGTACACACAAGGTAAACGACTCAGTTACGTATTGTTTGTATTTACCAACAACTCTTTAGCAAGTAAGTGCACATAATAAGCATAGTTGCGCAATCAACTGGCAAGTCTGAGCATGCGTCAGTGGTGTATCCAATATGTAAAGTCGACGAGAAGTTTTGAAAATAATAAGTTATTTTAATTTTCACGGTGGCTACTCTAACGATGCTGAGATACAGTTAAATACTTGCTTTAACTTTTTTATTATTTATTTAATTTAATTTATCGCGGCATCAGCGTCTGCCACGCTTGTTTGAACCTATAGTTGTCTGCTTGCTTATCCCAACACACGACTCTTTGTGTAACTAGTCATGCCGTGTTTATTTTAATGCAGATGCAAATTATTTGCTTCTAATGTATTTCTATGCATGTGGGAGAGGATGCAGACCTTTACAATATTACTTTCATCGGTAACTTTTCTGAATGATGTAAGTTCGCACATGAAAGCAAGTAGCCAATTATTGAGCAATTAAAGTACTCACATGCAGTCAAGTGACACAAGTGAGCAAGTACACACAAGCAGTCAAGTAACACAATTGAGTAAGTACTCACAGGCAGTCAAGTAACACATTTGAGCAAGTACTCACAGGCAGTCAAGTAGCCTAACTGAGCACGTACACGCATGCAGGCAAGTAGCCCAACTGAGCAAGTACACACATGCAGGCAAGTAGCCTAACTGAGCACGTACACGCATGCAGGCAAGTAGCCCAACTGAGCAAGTACACACATGCAGGCAAGTAGCCCAACTGAGCAAGTACACACATGCAGGCAAGTAGCCCAACTGAGCAAGTACACACATGCAGGC
>LQNS02277216.1:7220047-7238124 GCA_001587735.2 Parhyale hawaiensis | reverse complement strand
GCGGAGTCAGTCAACGCGTTTAAAAATCGTCTTGACGTATATTGGGAGAGACATCCTCCGCAACTAAGAACTCCTCCTCCGAGAGTTGCAAACACTTAACGGCCAAAGCTTCCGAAGCAACCTTAATCCATCTCTAAGCTCCGCATGTCAGCGGCTCTTGAACGTGCTTGCGTGCATTCAAGATCATTTCTTGGACAGGGACTCTTCACCCCCCCCCTCTTTTTTTCTCTCTCTCTCTTTCTCTTGTCCTGGCAATAGCTCATAAAGTGCCGGGGAGTATGTTCCGGTGTCTCCTTGGGAATGGGCCTATCGGTTCGTCTACTGCTGCCTATATAATCTAATCTAATCTAATATGAAATCTTGGTTTAATTATCGATAATAAACTGAGCTTCAAAGCCCACATTGAAGAGGTAGGTTGAAGCTCAGTATAGAGGTCTCGGTGCGACAATAGATATATTGTGCAGCGTCCAATTATGTCAATCGTGCATCAAACATTGAAACCAATTTGGTATTCATTAGCTCATTCTTTGTTAGTTTAAAATATTGTTTGCTGTAACATTTTTTAAGTTAAAAGCGATAATAAATAAAATTTAAAGGCAATTTTTAAATGAGGTAGAAATAATGTACTGCTGATGAATTGTAGGTATGTATTAAACCTCACAAATGATGCAAATTAACCCCATCTGCTCCAAGGCGGCACAAAATTGTACCGCCCTTCCGTTTTTCGTTCACAGTTCTGCTCCCAGTGATATTCAGCTCCCAAAATTACGTGACTTTTCTCAATTGAACATGACTATCAATAAAATTCTAATATACCCACACATTACAGCCAAAAATATAAATAAATATAAATATTTCAGAAAATTAGAAGATCACATTTCCTTGTAGATTTTCTTTTTATTCACAAAGCACTTTCAAAATTATCACTAAAAGATAGCAACAAGGCTAGAAATGAAAAATAGAAGCGATTATACGTTCAACTTGTGAAAGTATGAAAATTGCGGCAGATGTGCTGCCCGAGTATTCCCCCTGTACTGTCCGGAGATATTTTTTATATTCGAATTTAATTGACATCAAAACTACTCTGAGGCATCATTTTTTTAATTAAATAGGCGAAAGAATAGTTGAAGAAATTGCTATTGAGACTCTGAGAAAAAACTCTGATATTGGTAAAGTTATAAGCATTTTTAGTGGGCGGTACAAATTTGAACCGTCTTGGCGCTCAAGCGGCTGAAAAAAATTGGTAACGGATAGGGTTAAAGATGGGTAGAACTAATCGCTAATCTTCAAATGTTTCAACAATATTACAGTTCTCTCATTCCGTAACAAGATTATAAAATGAGACGCTCCATTCCAGTCCCCAAAACGTGCGTGCTAATGTCGAGAAATGTTCAACACACACTTATTAATTAGATCCGATATCTAATAAAACATTAAAAATCGGTATAAAGATTGTGCGAGGAAATTGTACAATTATAATTATTTCTTGATGCCCAACAAGTTTGTAACTTTCTCTAGCGGCCATACAGATATACTATTGATTGTGTATTGTAATTTGAAGAGTCTTTAAAATTTGTATTGTGTTGTATGCATACCTGTTAGTTATAAACTTTTCAAACCAGTCATCTCTGTCTCCTAAAGCATGCCTAACAATCCCTGTAAAGTTCATTAAGATCCATATAACTTTTTGGCTTAACTTGGTGATAGCAGACAAACAAGCAAACTCGAGCACAAACATAACCTTCTTGACTAAGGTGATAAGCAACTGGGTGCAGGCAGTACAGCAGTACACAGCTAGTTGACTGTTAAAATCTACAGTATTCACGTTACTATTCTACTGATTTGATAATATTAGTTCAACAACTCTCTAAGCGAGTATTACAATTATCTGTACTTCTCTCCTGCGCAACAAGAAACTTGAAAACAAACAGATCGCTGGTTACTTCATTTCTTGGTGCCATGCAAGAAACCAGCAGCACCTCTATTGCTCCAGTCAACACCGAGTTACATACCAACATTTCTGCTTTATTTGGTGCAATTGCAGCAAAACTCGAGCAATACTTGAAGCAAGGAAGCAGAGAAGTTGGTGGTAGCTGCAACGCTTAAGAGACTCACAAGACCTTCAAGATGTTCCGTCTTGCTCCGTATAGAGTTGACCGCCGTCCGCTGGAGCCGGGCGGGCAAAGCCGCAAGTGTCGACTTCTTGACCACACAACATGGATTGGCTCTTAGCGAGATTGGCCGGCGAGGCACTTCGCACTGTGGACAGCGGGACAGCTGTAGTACACGGCCTTCCTGTACCAGCTTCTTCTGCGCTTCGTTCTTTGCTTCACAGCTGTACCAAGAGTGTAGGACACTGAGATAGCTGTTCTTATGGTCTTCCTGTACCAGCTTCTTCTGCGCTTCGTTCTTTGCTTCACAGCTGTACCAAGAGTGTAGGACACTGAGATAGCTGTTCTTATGGTCTTCCTGTACCAGCTTCTTCTGCGCTTCGTTTTTTGCTTCACAGCTGTACCAAGAGTGTAGGACACTGAGATAGCTGTTCTTATGGTCTTCCTGTACCAGCTTCTTCTGCGCTTCGTTCTTTGCTTCACAGCTGTACAAAGCGTGTAGTACACTAGGGTAGCTGCACTTATGGCCTTCCTGTACCGGCTTCTTCTGCGATTCGTTCTTTGCTTCACAGCTGTACCAAGAGTGTAGGACACTGAGATAGCTGTTCTTATGGTCTTCCTGTACCAGCTTCTTCTGCGCTTCGTTCTTTGCTTCACAGCTGTACCAAGGGTGTAGGACACTCAGATAGCTGTTCTTATGGTCTTCCTGTACCAGCTTCTTCTGCGCTTCGTTCTTTGCTTCACACCTGTACCAAGAGTGCAGAACTCTGGGACAGCTGTACCACATGGAATTTACGTTTCAGCTTCTGTTGCAGCTTGTTCGTTCCGTCACAGTTGTAGCAAATGAGTTGGACACTAAGACAGCTGCATTACATGAGGCACTGTGCCAGATTTTCTGCCGTTTGCTCCTTTACTTCAAAGCTGTATCGAATATCTTGGGACTCTGGGGCAGCTGTATAAAGGAAGCTCTGTGCAGTGCAGCTCAATTTTTTTTATAAGTACTTTCATGATTTCGGGGCCACAATGAGAAGACACGCAACACATCATTCTGTAGTGATGATCGCGCATCATACGAATCATACGCGCATCATACGAATCATACGCGCTTCATACGAATCATACGCGTATCATACGAATCATCATGCGAATCATACGCGCATCATACGAATCATACGCGCATCATGCGAATCATCATGCGAATCATACGTGCATAATTTGAATCAAAGAACTAAGTTGAGTATGAAAGCTGTGGCTATCATCCGAAGATAAAAACGCCTCCTGATCGTAAAGGAAATTTAATTTTACTCCTGACTGCGCAGAGTTAGGGACACCGAGCATCATTTTAGCCACTCTAATCATTTGTAATGTTGCAGTGCCACGCCTGCGGTCAGGTAATCCAGTCGGTGCACACTTTAATTTGTGGAACGGTGCCTGTGTGTAAAAGGTGGCAGCTTCGTGCTGTAACACCATATTCTGGTGTCCACATAGCGACCAAAGGGCCCTGTGGCAGTGAGGGTCTGTGGTGCACATGGTTATCCTCTTAGGGGAATTACGGTCATATCATGCACACCTTCCAACCTCAATTCAAGGGGCTGCCATCTTTATACCTGACATTTTCCGTCCAGGTTTACATTAAGTTTTACAGAGATCTTGTGGCCTCGTGGCATTTGCTGGTTTTTCTGCTCGTCATTAACGCCTTTAAACTACAATAATAATTTTCTAGTATTGACAATAGATATTAGCATGAATAACGGTGGAAATTGTCTGATAATTGTTTGGTGTTATTATTGAAAAAATTGGATGCTGCTAGATCGTGGTTCTTCAATGGTAGTCTTATTTTTATAGCTTGATAAGATTATTATACGAAGAGGCACGTCATGATTGAAATTGAAGAGGTATTACTCAATGGTATCTCTAAAACGGATACACAGCCACTAGAAAGATGATAATTATTGGGGTTAATCAAATTCAAGCAAAAGGAATTAACTGCAAGTAAATAAAAACACAAAATGAAATTTAAATAAAGATGCTAGTTGATAAACTGCAAACTTTAAATTATCAAATCATTATAGGGAACGTCCAACTCAAAAATATTTCGTTTCATTTGAAAATACATAGAGAAGGGAAAATCTCATAAGTTTCTCGCTTCATGGCTGGGAAACTTGCGGACAAATCTATCATTCATATCTACATATTATTTACATTTACTTCTCTCTCAATTCTCTCTAGTGGCCATTATTAATCATTTTAGCATCAGATCTAATTCTCACCTAACACAGGAAGCTACACAAAGCAGCCTATCAAAGTTGTCGGTGGTCACAAAAGTGAATTCCGTGATGTGTTCTGTCTTGGGTGGCAGCGTCGGCCAGATGCCACGATTGTGAGATAACCAAATGTGCGGGTCCTAAATGTCCCTACTGTCGAGGATGGATTGCAGCAGCCGCTGTTGCTGCTTCTTTATGGATACATAACAGGGCGCGGGCAGCGATATTGCTGCGTTTTCTGTTCGACTTCCGCGATCAGTTAATTAAGAGCTTACGGAAGCCAAGTGCGTCCTGCATTTTTGGCCTAAGAGGTTTCGCTTGGCACATTGTAGTTAGGATTATAAAACGAAGTATTACAGTACCTGGAGGTGCGTTAGAGAAGCGAATTGATGTATTCATCTTTTGGTTGCCCTTCTCGTGAATTCTTCCTTGATGTCGTTCTCGATGACTGCAGCATAGAGAAACATCTGCTGTTTTACTTTTATTTATTTTAACCATTGATCGGACAGTCGCGAAATACTAAACATCCCTCGCATCAAGATGAGGTTAGAGAACTATGACTTCCGATTATGCCTCTAAAGTGTTTCTCATTCAGTGATTAGGCTATACATTAAGTTGTGTTTTTGAAAATTGGTAAAAATATATTATCAGCAGCGCACTAAGTGAGAGAGGCAATGAAGTTTTTGTTCTGTATCAGTCGACATTTGCATGAACCGTAAAATGTGGCTGAAGTGCCCAGCTGGGGTGAAAGTGCCCCATTTTTTTTTTGGGGGGGGGGGGGAGGAATTTTGAGATTTTTTAAAAAACTTAACAGTTGGAGGCAAGTTTTGCATGGTAATAGAAAGAATAAATACTGCCCTGTCACTTACTCCTAATAGTACCTATATTCTGTTGTTGTAAAGCATAAAAAATTGATTCCAAATTTTTTTCTCTTATCAGGTCTAAACATAAGTTGAAACGTTAAGCCCTCTCTCCAGACAGTACTATTAACTTTCAGCTACCACCCTTCTAGGATGTATTTTTACAACCCTTCAAGTACGTGTATAACAAAAATTATCATTCCAAGGCTAGTTATTAAATAATTATTAAAGTTTTTTGTTGCTGGTGCTAAAGTGTCCTACTTCCTTGGGCTAAAGTGACCAACATTTGTATACCTACAAAACCATACAAATATTGGACTTAAAGCCGTCTTTTCTCTGTTTTTACAGGATGGTGCATAACTACACGAAAAAAGAAGGTGTCAACCGGCTTTGCTACTCTGAGATGGATCTGAGACGTCGAGAGCGTACCGCAGAGTGGGGCTACACTGTCCAGCTGGGTGATATGTGTAAAAAAAAAAAAAAAAAAAATTAGGTGGGGAATTTTGGGATTATTTCTAGGGTAACAGGAAGACTAAACAGTCTCTTGTTGTTTAATCTTAATATTATTTGTATTCTGTTGTTGCAAAGTGTATAAAAATTAATTCTAAAATGTTTTTTCTTTCTTGGACACTTTAGCCCCAATGGAATTTTTTTAAACTTATCATCCGTGTGAATTTTTTCTCGAAAACCATTAATGATTTTGATAACCCGATAACTGTGTTAGATAGAGGAAAACCTAAATCAATTTGAGGTATTTTTCTTTAATACACTTTTTTGAACATAACTATATTTTTTTCACCTGTGAACACAAAAATGACACCGATTTTGGACACCATTGCCCCAATTTACGGTATATCTTTTAGCCAAAAAACAGACGGAAAGAACTAAGCAATCACCACAACCTCCTGTTGGCAATCATATAGGTTGACCTAGATGCGAAAATGCTAAAACTACTCACTCAACACTTTCAGCCTCACGCACCAGCTCCCTATCCCCTCATCGTTAGGAGTAACACTTAGGTACGCCACGGGGCATTCAAGTATTTCAGGGTTGGCAAAATGAATACTCGCCAGCAAAATCGAGATTCATGCTCCTCATGATATATCTAATAGGCAGAATCTTCCAACACAAGATATTTTCTGAAAGCTTCGCAAGCGAAATGAATACCAACGAGCACTGCAGATACGGTAGCTTCAAATGCCTGGGTCATGTTATTCAATCGGAAACTCAACTGATGAGCGGATGTTTAGCTCTCACTTCGTTCCAATTATATACAAGTGAAAGTCGGCATCTAAAACACATTTAGAATATTGCTCAGGTTGAACTATGTGCTAGCTGAAAATTCGCACACTAGTAAAGCGTCTTATTTTATAGTGTGGTTTCGATATCAAACATGTGTCCTGCACAGTTTACGACGGTACACAAGCGGAGTGTGGACAATCAGATCAAAAATGACCTAATTGACCCGTGAGGTATCCAGGTTGCAGCATCCTGTGTTTTAGCAATTTAATACACCGAGCGAGTTATTCCGTTGCTCAGGACGAGAATCTTGATAAGATCAGGTAGCAGTTTCATTTTTGCCTATTAAAGAGCGTGGTCCGGAACGGAAGCGCGCCAGCGATCTTATAAAGATGGTAAGGGAAATGCGATAGCTGTCACAATGTTGTAGATATCGACCTAACCGGGTGATGGAACCCGCCAATAGAATAGGAACCTGCTTCACAGTTTCATTAGCTTTGCGCACTTCACAGTCTCACTGGTTTTTGTAGACTACACAGCTTATTAGTTTTACATACTTCTATTTCGAATACTTGCCAAATGAATGACTGTTTTAAAAGGCGGGCTCACACGGTAGTCTAAATGCCACGAAAACTCACGCGAACGAGCGGAATTTTCTGCGCATAATTTTTACCCGCTTCCCTGTTCACAGGAGGGAATACCCACAAGTTCCGTTGAAAATCCCGCTGTTGCCATGGTTATCAACTCGACAATGAGCGAAAAATATACTACAACATCCATGTCCGCATATCACAATTAATAATAATACTAACTAGCCGTCAACGATGAAGTGCCTCAAAAATAATATGCGGGCTGGTCTTGAAGAGTACCTGCAACAACAACCGGTCTGATTACGAAATTTTCTTCAGTTAATTAGCGAAGCGCGGTTATAAATGCAGCTTGCTCCATGTCTTAATAATTGAGCAAATCATTGAGTTTGCCGGTCTTCTGGAGTCAGTTCTCTGTTTTAAGATCTAAGCTCAATAGTTTGACTCTCGTGTGCATCTACCTTAAGCCCTTAAGATATGGTTTGTCAAACAGAAGCTTGAATATTCGTTGTCAGTATGCTTATTTGCTTACTTATCTGTTCATATGTTCAGTTTCTGTGACGCTTGAAGCCCTTGCAAATAGACAGGACTACGTATACCAATTAACTGTACCTCGAATGTGACTGAAATATGGGTATTTATTGACAATTATGTTTACTGGTTATGGTTCCAAGGTTGATATCTTTTGTCGAGGAGAACTTTCTCAGCACGAGCAAATGACCGTACTGAATTGTAGCAGCAGAATTAGTGGGTCTCGTATCTATTGATACTGAACAGTACGGCCTATAGCATTATCACGATGAAAAAAAAAAAAAAAAGAAAGGATCTATGGGTACAGTTTTTTCGCTTCAATTTTTGAAAGTCGACTATAATAATTTATTACTGTTATATGATTTCAGCGCATCTATTCTGTCAATAGAGACATGTAGCTGAAGGTTAATATTTGGATACTCGACTGTTAATGTTCCATGTTATGTGCACGATGCCTTTAGCTACTCGCTCACAAATGTTACGCACCGCGTTATCCACCACGGGGGCCGTGTTCTTGCAAGGGTTTGTATGTTTATTATTCTTTCTGTTTGTGTTTCTGCCTTTAATAAAATTGCTCAGAAAGTTATGGAAAGTTACAGAAACTCTTAGAATGTCAAGAGAAAAAGATGATTAAATGCTGGTGATGATCCGCCCGTTGGTTTGTCTGTCTTTCAGCAACATAACTTGAGAAATTAATTTGCAAGAACTGATAAGAATGTTATGGAAACAAATGACTAAGTTGTAGCAATGGTTTAGAAGAAGTCCTGTATTTTGGACTATTGTGAAACTCTCATCAGAATTGTGTTACCCATGCTGTAGAGGTCTGTTATCTCGGATGCAGTTCCAGCTTTTATTATTAAAACTCCACAAAGGGCTACAACTAAAGGATGAGAAATAAAGGCTCGAATGAAGCATTAAATAACCCAAGGTTCCCATAGCTCTGTTAAGAAGAATCCCTTAGAGATACCATTCACGGCTTACTTGGACGCCTGCAGACCCACATGGCCGAGCACGAATCCCAGCAAAGCTTGTCACGCTTTTACAGTTCAGAGTATAAAACACATACTGACGAGTTAACAAGTCTTAGCTACTCACGGTCTCAAATAAAGTTCGAGGAACGGGCCTCAGTCCCAGCTTGTAATTTCTTCCATAGAGAGATCCTGGGGGTGGAAGAAGGGCGTGTCACAAACATTTTGAATACCATAAAGAATTCACAGAGATTAATAACTCTCAACTCAGGTGATAGGTTCACAAAATTTTTGTGGGCACACAGCCGAGAGGTCAAGCCGACAAGTCGATCCTGTAAAATGTAGATGTAGGTTACTGGCGGTAGCCAAATCGATAGCAGGGAACAGTATTTTAACAGAGGCAGCAAGACAGCACAGAAGTATTTTTGCTTACCTATGTTATACTGATAGTTCTTTGTTATGTAGTGATTTATATTAGATATTAGAACTATACTACTGTTACAAAGTTGATTACTAAAATATTACAATATTTCGCTTTTTAAAAATAAAAGATCAGATATAGGACTAGTTTGTAGAGTGCTTCTTCTACACAAATCTGGGGCGTGACTCAGTAACAGCGGCTCTATAGTCGTGAAATTTACTGCCCTACGTGATAGTGTGATCGTTTTTGCATACTTAATCCCTAAATTGAATAATGATACCGTGATGCAACGCAATGGTAAAAAGTGGGACTACTGTGACTCTTCCTCTATACAACTTGAAACAATGCTGGGGTTCTACTCTATTGCAGTATGACACTCTGTACATATACTCATACCTAAAATAGAAAAATTCTTTTCATATAGATATGCAAGGATCATCAAACTTATCAGCTACTTTCTTCGTTCGACAGCAACCAACTGTCCCGCTTGCAATAATGGCTTCAGTCGGCCACTCTCTTCACCTCCCTCAATTTAACGAAATACTGCACTGTCCCACTAGTGAAGTAAGCAAAATTGGCGTTTTATGCAATATGTTTATAATGACCATGACACCTGTCATCTGCACTCACTGCACATTATACTCGGACGCCTGATAAAATTTCAGTTAAACCCAATAAAATGCTGGCAATATTCATTTCTGTTTGACAGTTCCTTATATTAATGCAGCTCTGCCCCCTACGCTGCGAGTTAATATCTCATGACTCTATCAATTATTGTTTTTGCAAAGTCTGTAGTTCAGATTAGAGTATGCCAAAGCTCAGATACAATAAAGTCTGCAGAAGAGCCCTCAATTATGCAGACTAATATTGAATATTGACGGTATCGGCAGTCAGAAGCGTTGCCGGTAACCGATTAAACAAACGTTCGTATCAAATGACAGCATAATCTTTATTTTAACAAGCGAAATCACCGATCTACAGTTTAATTTTATGAGAGAAGGCATCGGTGGCTGCGCAGAGACTCACCGGAGTTGCTTTTGCTCTTAATTTCTTGCATTTTACGAAACGCAAACAGAAACTATAAATGATATTGGCTGCCTACTATTTCATACATTCAGAGGAGCTATGCACCCTTTCGTACAGTATTTATTCATCCGTGTAGCAATTCTGTTACGTAAGAATGGGGTGAGTTTTGCAAAGGGTGAGTTGTGTTCAGCACTCAAACTCAGATTTCGCTCGGAGCCATACGGAGTTCATTATCTGTATAATTTATGAGACGATACGACTGCGCATGACAGAGAAGTTCTCCCTGATTTGTTCCCTAACGCTATCGAGATGTGTGAATATTGCAAGCGAAAAACAAGGCAAAATTGTCACGGGATTTGAAACGAACGATCTCTTTACTGGTATGGTGCTGGAGAGCTCGCGCTGGACTGGGGAAATTACCAATGCTTCATCCCCTAGGCAATATTGCGTCCAAATTTGATGGAGTTTAATTCACGCTAATTGGAGTCATTACGCACCTCATAGTAAGACCTCATATACGACTGAAGAGTGAAGCTTCTGCTGTATTTGTATTGAATGAAAGATATCGAGGGTTTTAACCTATAAATATCATTACAGCTTCTATTGTTCCGAATATTAATATTGCTGTTATAGTTATTTTCATGGTGCCATAGTTAATGTTATTATTTATTATTATTACCTCCGCAAAGGAGGTTATGTTTTCGTCGGATTTGTTTGTCTGTTTTTCTGTCACCAAGATAACTCAAAAGGTTATGGACGGATTTTGACGAAACTTACATGGGTTATTAGGTATGTTAGGAGAAACAGATGATTAACTTTTGCTGAAGACCTGTGCATCCGTTTGTTTGTTTGTCTGCCTATTTTTTGTTAATGCCATAACTTAAAAAGTTATGAACGGATTTTCATGAAATTTACATGAGTTGTTGAGTTTATTACAGAGAGTAAATGATCATATTTTTGTGATGATCTGTTTGCTCGTTTGTTTGTTTGTCGATGTGTTTGATTTTATACTTGCTAGCGCAATAACTAAGAAAATTATGAATACTCCTTTCTGAAATTTCAAGGAATTGCTAGAAATGTTAAAGAAACATAATTGAAAAAATTTTGGTGCGTTTAACTAATGTTTGTTAAAATGTTTGTTAGCGCAATAACTAAAAAAAATTAAGAATTGACCTTTATGAAATTTTTTAGGAATTCTTAGTTATGCTAAAAGACATAATTGATTAAATTTTGGTGATGATCGGTAGGCCCGTTTGCGTGTTTGGCTTATGTTTGTTTTGTTAAAATGTTTGTTAGCTGTATAACTCAAAAAGTTATGAACGGATCTCCAATAAAATTACAGACACAGTTGATCTTATCTAAAGGCACAAATGATCAGATTTTGGTGTTGATACAAAGAAAATCTTGGTTTCAAAGCCAATTTAAATTTTTCATTACCGCTAGCAAAAAACCATTAACAGCCGACTTAAAAGCCTGGAGGCCAACACGACCAAACCAGGACAAACCAGGACACGAAGCACTGACAGAACTGATTAGTTCGACATATGACAGCCTCCAAAGTGAAAGAGCACCTCCTCTTACGAGGTTATGTCTTTGTCGAGTTTGTTTGTTTGTCTGTAGAATTAATAAATTTACTATTGTAATCGTAAAATCATTTAGTTATTGAATCGCAGTCAAAGTTTTAAGTTTAATTGGTATTACCCACAGCATGTGTTGAGACAAAATTCCAATAGGTCTACTCTAACTCTAAATTTATTTTTTCAGCATATCTATAATGAAGAATATTGCTGCAAGTTGTTTGTACAAAATTATGTAAATGTTTTTCAAATGCTAATTTAAAAAAATGATTACTTCAGATTGCTAGGCCCCATAACTTGCTGAGTACTGGATCCATAAAATAAATTATATGTTGTACTGTTACCTCCACCAAAGATATACTATGCTTTTGTCAAGTTTGTCTGGCTGTTTGTCTATTTGTCCGTTACCAAGATAACTCAAGTTTTTTTTACAGATATTTACGAAACATACAGGAATTGCTTGGCATGTGAAGAGTAACACGTGATTAACTTTTGGTAAAGATCCGTTCCACAGTTTGTTAGTTAGTCAGCCTCTATTTTTGGTTAGTGCCATAACTTAGAAAGTTACAGATGGATATTTATGAAACTTACAAGAAGTTGCTAGATCGATCAAGAAGAATAAATGGCTAATTTTTTTGATGATTTGTTCATTCACTTGTTTGTTTGGGTGCTCGATTTTAGGTTTCTCAGCAAAATAAGTAAAAAAAACTATGAACGGATTTTCATGCTACTTACAGGAATTGTTAAAAATGTTAAATAACATATAATAAATGATCAAACTTTCTTGATTGTCTGTTGGCATGTTTGTGTGTTTGACTAATGTTTGTGAGCAGCATAACTCGAAAAGTTATGAACGGACCTTTAAGAAAGTTACAGAATCTGCTATTATCAAGAGACACAGCTGGTACAGTTTTGGGTCTGATAAAAAGGAAGTATGCCTTGCTTGGCGGAGATATGCGCTTTCAGAGCGCTGTAGTTATTATTTTTATTGTTACCATTGTTATCACACTTACTGTCAATCTGTACTTCACAAAACAAAATAGATGTATTACATGTCCGACTCGTACCACTGTTACCAAGGATCCCTTCCTGGATGCTTCTGTGTAGCTGACCCCTGCTTTGTATCCTCATACTTGTGTCCCCACGACCCCCTCACGGTAACAGGCCCAGGCGAGGGCGGACACACACACGCACACACACCGCATGTGTCGGCGTCGTGTCAAACAAATAAAGACGCCAGGAGATGAGAGCAACCATCGGAAAATCGTTTCATCTGCCGCGTGCAGGCAGCCATAACGAAAGATTCTGAAAGCCGTGCTCCGTCACAGTCGCTGGCGGCGCTTGCGCTCATGCAGCAGTGACCGTAGCGGCCGTTAAAAGTAAGACTAGACGTTGCTTATTGAGCGTGTAACACAGAGTGAGCTAAGCAGTGCTAACTTATTGCAGTGTCGGCGATGCATTTGCGTGAAGTACGTAGAACGATAGATATTTATTGAAAGTTAAAATTACCTTCAAACACCATCACATTTTTTATTATTATCGTAGTATTTCAACAACTCTAAACCGAAGACTGGGAAGTACCCTCTCCTGTGGTTCAGTGGTAAGAGGTGCTGTCTCGCTTGCTGTCACAAAACCGGACGTTCTCTGTACCAAGCCAGGGACGGAAGTTTTGGTGCTCGGTAATGCAGCTTCAGCACTTCTGTTACTCATAGTGTACTGGGGGTTACTGACCTAGCGGTAGGGGCCAGTTGTCGTATCAACCTGTCATCGACAGCTCTATGGCTCGGGCAAACTGAGGTCGTCTGCAGTCGTGCCTTTCTATGGGCTCTAAAGGAGACGTCTGCAGCGCGAACCAGGGCTTGTGGATTTTCAAGCTGGGGTATTTGGTGATGGTGACTTCACTTTTACATTTGCCCTCTACGTAATTAACTGCTAACTGAAGTTCTGTCTTTTTTTCTGAAGAAGTAGTGGAAAAGTTAAACTTCTTGATCACAGATAATTTCGGTCTGGATAAACTGCTCATCATTCTGCTTATATCAGCTGAGTTATCTACTTCGATAAAGGTTGGTAGAATCTAATCTGTGGCCACTTGGNAATTTATGAGGCGATACGACTGCGCATGACAGAGAAGTTCTCCCTGATTTGTTCCCTAACGCTATCGAGATGTGTGAATATTGCAAGCGAAAAACAAGGCAAAATTGTCACGGGATTTGAAACGAACGATCTCTTTACTGGCATGGCGCTGGAGAGCTCGTGCTGGACTGGGGAAATTAGCAATGCTTCATCCCTTAGGCAATATTGCGTCCAAATTTGATGGAGTTTAATTCACGCTAATTGGAGTCTTTACGCACCTCATAGTAAGAGGGCAGTGAGCTATATGTACGATTGAAGAGTAAAGTTTCTGCTGTATTTGTATTGAATGAAAGATATCGAGGGTTCTAATTAACCTATGATTATCATTACAGCTTCTATTGTTCCGAATATTAATATTGCCGTTATGATGATTTTCATTTGTGCCATAGTTAATATTATTTTTTATTATTATTACCTCCGCCAACGAGGTTATGTTTTCGTCGGATTTGTTTGTCGTTTCTTCTCTTTGTGTGTCACCAAGATAACTAAAAAAATTCTTCACGGATTTTGACGAAACTTACATGGGTTATTAGGTATGTTATGAGGAACAGATGATTAACTTTTGCTAAAGACCTGTCCATCCGTTTGTTTGCTTGTCTACCTATTTTGTTAGTGCCATAACTTAAAAAATAATGAACAGATTTTCATGAAATTTACATGAATTGTTGGATTTATTACCGAGCGTAAATGATCAAATTTTTGTGATGATCTGTTTGCTCGTTTGTTTGTTTGTCACTGTGCTTGATTTTATGCTTGTTAGCGCAATAACTAAAAAAATTATGAATAAATCTATATGAAATTTCAAGGAATTTTTAGAAATGTTAAAAAACATAATTGAAAAAATTTTGATGCTGATCGGTAGGTCCATTTGTGTGTTTAACTAATGCTTGTTAAAATGTTTGTTAGCTTCATAACTCAAAAATTTATTAACGGATCTCCAAGAAACTTACAGACACAGTTATTCTTATCTGAAGGCACAAGTGATCAGATTTTGGTATTGATACAAAGAAAATCATGGTTTAAGAGCCAAATTGAATTTTCGTTACCGCTACCTAGCTTGGCGGAGGTATGCACTCTCAGATGGCTCTAGTTAGTGCTATTATTAGCACCTCCTCTAACGAGGCTATGTCTTTGTCGAGTTTGTTTGTTTGTCAGTGGAGTTAATAAATTTACTATTGTAATCGTAGAATCATTTAGTAATTGAATCGCAGTCAAAGTTTTTAGTTTAATTGGTGTTAATCATAGTATGTGTTGAGACAAAATTCAAATACCGTAGGTCTACTCTAACTCTAAATTTATTTTGCAGTATATCTAAAATGAAGAATATTACTGCGAGATGTTTATACAAAATTGTGTAAATGTTTTTGACATGTTAGTTTAAAGAATGAATACCTCAGGCTGCTAGGCCCCATAACTTTGCTTAGTACTGGATTCATAAAATAAATTATATGATGTACTTTTACCTCCGCCAAGGATATACTATGATTTTGTCAAGTTTGTCTGGCTGTTTGTCTATTTGTACGTTACCAAGATAACTCAAGTTTTTTTTTTTACAGATATTTACTAAATATACAGGAATTGTTTGGCATGTCAAGAGTAACAGGTGGTTAACTTTTGGTAAAGATCCGCTCCACCGTTTGTTAGTCGGTTAGTCAGCCTCTTTTTTTTTTTGTTAGTGCCATAACTCAGAAAATTATAGATGGATATTTATGAAACACACAAAAAGTTGTTAGATCGATCAAGAAGAATAAATGGCCAAATTTTTTGATGATTTGTTCTTTCACTTGATTATTTGGGTTTTCGATTTTAGGTTTCTCAGCAAAATAACTAAAAAAAACTATGGACGGATCTTCATGCAACTTACAGGAATTGTTAAAAATGTTAAATAACATATAATAACTTATCAAACTTTGTTCATGATCTGTTGGCATATTTGTGTGTTTGACTAATGTTAGTGAGCAACATAACTCGAAAAGTTATGAACGGGCCTTTAAGAAAGTTACAGAATCTGCTATTATCAAGAGGCACACATGGCACATTTTTGGGCCTAATAAAAAGGAGGTATGCCTTGCTTGGCGGAGATATGCGCTTTCAGAGCGCTGTAGTTATTATTACCATTGCTATCACACTTACCGTCAATCTGTACTTCACAAAACAAAATAGATGTTTTACATGTCCAACTCGTACCACTGCTGCAAAGGATCCCTTCCTGGATACCTCTGTGTAGCTGACCCCTGCTTTGTATCCTTATACTTGTGTCCCCACGACGCCCTCACGGTAACAGGCCCAGGCGAGGGCGGGCACACACACACACACACACGCACACACACCGCATGTGTCGGCGTCGTGTCAAACAAATAAAGACGCCATGAGATGAGAGCAACCATCGGAAAATCGTTTCATCTGCCGCGTGCAGGCAGCCATAACGAAAGATTCTGAAAGCTGTGCTCCGTCACAGTCGCTGGCGGCGCTTGCGCTCATGCAGCAGTGACCGAAGCGGCCGTTAAAAGTGTGACTAGACGTTGCTTATTGAACGTGTAGCACAGAGTGAGCTAAGCAGTGCTAATTTATTGCCGTGGCAGCGATGCATCAGCATGAAGTACGTAGAACGATAGATATTTATTGAAAGGGAACGTTACTTTCAAACACCATTAGATTTTTTTTATTATTGTCGTATTATTTATGCTACTCTAAACCGAAGATGGGAAGTACCCTCTCTAGTGGTTCAGTGGTAAGAGATGCTGTCTCGCTTGCTGTCACAAAACCGGACGTTTGCTGTACCAAGCTAGGGAGGGAAGTTTGATGCTCTGTAATGCAGCTTCAGTACTTCTGTTACTCATAGTGTACGGGCGGTTACTGACCTAGCGGTAGGGGCGCAGCTGTCATATCAACCTATCATCGACAGCTCTCTGGCTCGTACAAGCTGAGGTCGCCTGCAGTCGTACCCTTGTCTGGGCTCTAAAGGAGACGTCTGCAGCGCGAACCAGGGCTTATGGATTTTCAAGCTGGGGTATGTGGTGATGGTGACTTCACTTTTACATTTGCCCTCTACGTTATTAACTGCTAACTGAAGTTCTGTCTTTTTTCTGAAGAAGTAGTGGAAAAGTTAAACTTCTTGATCACAGATAATTTCGGTCTGGATAAACTGCTCATCATTCTGCTTATATCAGCTGAGTTATCTACTTCGATAAAGGTTGGTAGAATCTAATCTGTGGCCGCTTGGTGCAGCTTACTAAGCAGCATGACCTTTGCCACTGATCGTATGAACTTATCTTACCACGTTATTTACGTAAACAACATAAATCGTCACACTTCCCAACTGTAGCTCGGCCTAATTCCTATTATTTAAAACTGCATGGTTTTCGGAGATTGACGCTGTCGTTTATAATTGTGTCAAAAATGGAGGTTTCATCAACAATGTTTACACCTTCCACCATTCCGAGTCCCTTCAGACTGTTCCTCTCCCACTGAGGCTTATCGTATCTCAACGTACCATATTGGTATGTCAACATACAACCATGTTACTGTGCATCATTTTCACGCACGGCACCTCCCTGCAGAACAGATCCGCGGCTGCGAGAAAGTCCCTAACCGTAGGCGACTTTTGCCGCACTTGAGGCCGGCTCTTGTCGCACCGCCAAAGTTACCGGAGCAGCGGGCGGACAAGAGCAAAGTGCGAAAAGGCGAAGAGGGATTTACTCGGCGAATCTGTTACGTGGAGCGTGATATTGGCTGGAGCCTCGCGCCGCCAGAATAAGCCTATTGACACGTCATATCAGAGGCACGGGAGCGATGCTGCGCGCTTGATGCTTTCGACAGACGTTTGGAGCGGCTTCTGCCGTACCGACAAATGGTGTGACAATCGGCTGCTCTCTCGCGCGCTACCAGTCTGCCTGCAGACTGCCTTTGATATTGAGAGAGGGCAAGATGAGATGCATGTAGCAGAGTAATACGGTGCTCCCGTGTGCACAGTGTGTGGCTCAGAGCACTTTGGAGAGCAGGAAAAGACGGAATGAAATGCATGTAGGAGAGTAATACGGTACTCTCGAGTGCACAAAGTGGCTGAAAGTGCTTAATAGAGTTGGAAGGTGACAACAGTGAACTTTTACTCTGACAGAAGATTGAATGAACAGAAGTAAGTCGACTTTCAGACTGGGTGAATCGTTGTAGTGTTCTTACATTCCTAACGCTCTGACTGCGATGCGCACCGCATTTGGTAAGCGTTGACATAGGAACACTATAGTACTTGATCTTGCAATGGCGTTCAGTGTGGTAAGTCATTGCGAGCTACTATTTTCCTGTCACTGAAAAAGGGTTAGGACGTTATGGAACACATTACCAGTATAATTTTTAGGAGCTC
>LQNS02277216.1:7206417-7220036 GCA_001587735.2 Parhyale hawaiensis | reverse complement strand
AGCAAGGATGAGTTTCACTAGGTTATGTAGTGACGTTTAAGGTAACTCAATAATGCTCCCCTATTTAGACCCACAGTAGCAGGAGATAATAGGTTCTGACGTTGACTCTCAGAGCCGCAGGTTCAAACCTCCTTACCAAGAAGGCAAGTTCTTCGCGGGGCTTGACGTCATCAGACAGCGTGCTGTCTGCTTACTGCTGTGGGTTTATTTTTTGCCAGAAATGAGCCCAGATTGTTGCATGGAGCCTCCCGCCACTGGAGTCATAGCTCTAGACAATCTGTGGTCGACTGCAGCCGTATGCTTCTCTGAGGTCTGTTGGCCTATATCTGCAGTATAAACCAGTGCGTGTGATCCTCCCCAGTTGGGGGTGCGGTCAAGTTGATTTTACCTTTACAACGCATTGCGTTTTTATTGCAGTGGCAAGCTTTTCAAATACGAGCATGGCAATAACAAGATGAAAGTGAATAAATTCGTCCCAGAGCTTCATCAAACTTTACTTTTGTGGGACAAACCAGACCTGAATACGGATGTGTCAATTGACCTGAGAGAACAATCATTTCCGATTAAGCAGTTACACAATTGATGCCTCAAAGCGTGTCCCAGAAATGTGTCACCATTGGCAAGACTGATTAAGTAGAATACTACTATCATGATTCAATGCAAATTGACAAAGACCTCGGATTATATATTTTCTTAACTTTCTGACGCGAGTAACAGGTTGTAATAATTCCAATTCTAATTTTTAGTGCATTATTTAAGAAATTATAACTAGATTGAACCTGAGGGTAAACTACTATAAGCAAATAAAATTATGGGATGAAACATCATCCATTGTAAGAATACAAATAAAATCTTAGCAATTTCTGACGTCATAAATAGCCTCGCGCGAAATGAATATATTTAAATTTCAGTTTTTCCCCAAATTCTGAAAGACTCTTCTTTCAGCATTCTGTTTAATTCCTACGGCATCTTATGACTCCTTTTGACTACTGGCACTTTCGCTTGCGCGTACTAGCGCTCATAAGAAACGGAAACATGAACAGTTTATAAACTGCGGTATTAGTCCATGACGAAACAAGTTTTAAGTAGAGAGGTACTCTACACCTGCATAAGGCACACTGAAACTGATGAAAGCATATTCACTTCAAAATATCCACTATAGAGAACAGAAAATGTGGCACAAGCAGCGGCCACTCCTAAAGAGGTCAGAACTTTAACTACAACCTGATTCTCTATCAGGCGATAATGGTAATTATAATGAGCAGTTTGCTCCACCTTTATTTTCACCTAGCAACGTTAAACGCGGCAGTTTTTAGTCTATGCATATCACGTAACTATTTTTTACTGACGGTTCTTTCTGGGAAAAAGAAGCATGGCTGAAAATTTGTCAGTATTGGCATGATTGCCGCCGATAGTATTGGCGTAATACATTACAGTCATCACAGCCGAACACAAATCATACATGAGAAAGCGACAAACACCAGCAAGTCTGATTGTTTGTGCGGCGGATATCGATCCCCTCAAGCTGCAGCATCAATGAGCTCGGGCAGAATCCATTGTGTGTTTTTTGTCTCGTGTCACTCACACTTGTCGAAGCTTTTGCCCTTAGCACTGAGGCGGCGGATGTCCGCTCTTGTCAAAATTTTCTCTGGTAGCTCCTAAAGATTTTTTCTCTGGCAAAGTCATATAGAACAAGCTTACTATATATCTACTACATCTCGCTAAATTTACAAGAGCTACAACAGACCTACGTTGTAATTTGTGAAGAAAGTGTGTGTGGTTTTTTAAAAATAAACGTCGTGCATGAGAATCCTGCCCTTACCTTTGCAGCTGCTTGGATCGTACATGTGACTGTTGTGCGAGTGACCCATGCAATAATTAGTAGGAAAGGTAAGAATATGCCTTTCATGTCAATGGTGACTTTGCTTTATTGTTATATAGCTACAAGAACTTTGAAACTAGCAAAACTTATTAGTTATTATCGGGCTTTTATTGCATACACGGACACCATCTAACGAGGTCTAAGTAAGAAATATCTGTAGAGCAAGTATAAGTACAGATTTATGATCGGTCGCTCTATATGCAGCAGTTGTTCTCACGCCCAGTACACTTCCTTATATGTAGATCACATTGTTATCCCTTTCCGATAAATCATTTACTAAAAAGAAATGCTTAAAGTAATAAGCCCACTGTTTAGGGCAGTTAGTTCGAGCTTGCCAATCTGTGGGCCCAGGTCCCCCTCTGAAGTTCAGAAATCCCTTTCTATGGGGGAATTCCACCTAGTTGAGAACTACGGATCTGGAGGATCACCGAGCAGAAGTAGTGTATCCGCCGAAAATGAATTTCTTTAACATAGCAGCAAGTTTACAGTGCATCAAGATCCTCTGCATAATGTCCGGCCTACACCACGCGTACGATCACACGCTCAACTTTTGAGCGGACGCTCAGCTCGCACGTCGTCTCGAGCAGTATGGAAGTCGGCATCTAAGACACCTATGGAAAGTGCTTACTTGAGCATAACGTGTACATTGTTGGTCCGCTCATAAGTTGGGCGTGAGACTGAGTAGTGTTGTCTCGGCACAAAGTAGATACGAACTCAACTTCCACCATGCACAGCTGTGGAGACAGAAACTTCCACCGTGCACATGAGAAATTATCTACTTACTTTGGAGCACAATTTGTGCCCGTTAAGTTATGGACGGGATTTGGACACAATTATTTAAATATAGCATATAACACTAGAATTTGTATAGGTACACGTGAACAAATCCTTAATAGGCTTTTCAACTTACTTGGCCTAATCCAAATGTCACCAAAACTTTCTTAAATAACACGCAGAATATCTCCTACTTTGCCAATTTCTTTATACATATATTTCTTTTCTTCACTAGCATTAGCACCAGTTGCCTCCGGTTGAGGGTGAACGGAGTCAACCAATTAATCACTCACCAGCTGGGGGAGTAATTATTTTTATTAAGCAATAATTGGTAAGTGTAGTTTCACTATGCATTGCAAGAGCATCTGATTTTTGCTGCATTTGGCTGATTGTTACGTATACGCAACTGTGGTCTCTTTTAACTGCTTCTTGAAACTCAATCAAAGTTCCTGGAATTTCCTACACAAATCATCTACATTACTCCCTTTCGTTCGTTAGCTTTTCAGCTGTAGAAAATTTACACATCCGCCTGTAAACAGCTGGAAACTTACCACGGAAATTCCTTAGTCGCTACATGTCTTTGTTAACTTTTCTGCTGCCATCCTTAAATTTCTCTTAAATTTGAGAAATTATTGTTATGTATGCAATTCCGTGCCATTCTACGACGTCTGTCAGTTTAGCTCTGCAAGTCAGCTCAAGACTGCCCGACTATTATATACAATAATAAGTATCATATGTCTGTCATGGCATCAGTGCCAGAGTTCTGTCAGGCTGAGCCTCCTTCACTTATGTCCCAAAAGCCAGCGGCTCGCCATCTATCATTACGAGATAAGCAAGCAACATGGCTCCCATATTTAACGATTAATCACATCGATAGCATCTCTACAGGCAATAACTTACAAGCTCACTAAATAAATGATCAGCCGCGGGACATGAGTACTTCAGAAGGCAAATATGCTGATGGGCTCACAAGTCACAGACTCAAGTCTGTGTCGATGAAAAGGCCGTGAACCCTCGATCTGGAAATAACTGTTTGCCAAATGATTCTCAGTATTCAAAATCATTTAATGTCCGTTACCAAATAAGAATCTTTAAATAAAAAAAGAGTATTTTTTCTAACAAAAAGAGCTTCAGTTCTTTGCAAGAATTGAAACATCTGACAACGAGACGGTTTATTTATCCACAAAATTCATAAGCTGCTTACATGCACGTTTGACGAGTTACAAGAGGACTATGTGATAAATTGATAGCTGCACTTGAAATAAGAACTAAGCGGGATCCCAAAAATACTTTACCTTAAAAACTTACTGCTGTTCCCTGTGCACGTGTACCATGTCCCTATGTGTACCTAATAAAGTGTATTTATTTGTTATTTATGGTGTACATCATGACTAGAGTCGTCCCCGCAGCTAACCAATAGAGTTAACACTGCAGGAAGGAATTTGGATTACAGTGCATCCTGAAAGTACATGACAGTTTCACTTCCTCAGTTCTGTGGCCTAGCGAAGGCTGTCCCCACAATCACGTAGAAATCAAGCGCGGATGCGCGTACGAAGAGCAAGCGCTTTGTGGCGGCATTAGCATCCAACAGAAGCCAGCTATGCGGATGTTACTGCGCTATCTACTCATAATAAATGTTGACCGAGAGGGCAGGCAGGCCAACATGACTTTTGGACATCTATTAAGGCCTTAAATTATCGAAATCAGCAGCCTTTTTATTACGGCGATCCTTCTAAATCTCTTGGCAGGCGAGCGTACACAAAGTGTCCCGGTGTCAGGGCTGAACAAGGCTCCCGCCTTGAGAAATGTTCATTGAGCCCGCAACATGGCAGCGAGGGTCTTTCTAAATGTCACCTGTTGCCAGTCTGTCCATTAATGATATTTCATGGTAGCAGATGCCATTGATATGAAAATTCGACTTAAACATAACCTCGAAACAAAAATATGCGCATGCTAAAGTGGCCTCGCTCACTCCCTGGCAATTTCTTCACTTGCATGTCTTGGAGTCGAGAGACTTTCCATATATGAAGCTAGACAGAAACCTTAACTGGACTACATGCAATTTTCCCTTTTAGATGTTAATTTACTTTGTGGATGTAGCATACTTCTACATATACTGCAGTAGTGGATACACTCGTCACACAGAAGCGTGTCATGCATCATACATTTGTGTAGCATGATTCCATAGACTACAAAGGTGGATATATATACGACCTCCACAAAGAAACGTGTCATACACCATACATGGGGTGTAATATATCTGTTATAACTGCAGCAGCAGATACACCTGCCATACAGCGGCGTATCATACATCCTACATGAGTGCAGCATATCCATCAATTGAAGAGTAGTTTCTTAGGCTAATACACGCGCCACATAATGGTTTGTTATACAACATACACCACACGGGTGCAGCATATTTCAATCGACTGGAGAGGCGGATACACCCGCCATACAGCGGCGTGTCATACATCATACACGGGTGTAGCATATTCCTATGGACTGAGGAGGCAGCAACAAATCAGGAGCACAAAGGAGCGGCCGTAAATGTAGGCTGTTGGCCAAGTCGCGTCCTCCGCCGCTAATGGGCGCCCTGGAGTGCCACTGACACCATCACTGGCACCCCAGTGGCAGCGACACTGGCCACTGGGCGGTGCTGGTGTCTCAGGGTCTTCTGCCACTGAGTGATAGCACTGAATCGCTCATTTGTGATGAGTGTGTGGTGTTGTAGTTTAGGTACTTTTTAGTGAGTCTCTCATTCGTGATGACAGTACGGTATTGTATTTAAGGTAACTTTAAGTTACTCACGAAATGGTGGTGAGTGTANAATAGCACTGAATCGCTCATTTGTGATGAGTGTGTGGTGTTGTAGTTTAGGTACTTTTTAGTGAGTCTCTCATTCGTGATGACAGTACGGTATTGTATTTAAGGTAACTTTAAGTTACTCACGAAATGGTGGTGAGCGTACAGTGTTGTAGTTAAGACACTTTTTAGTGAGTTACTCATGTGTGATGGGTACTATAGATTTCATTGTTGGTTCAGGATCTTTTGGATACGTTGCAGATCATTTTCCTGCTTGGTCATCGCCGTGATTTAGTGTTTTTACGCTTCTGTTGGATGTGACACATGTACTGGCTAGCTCGTTCAGCTATGTAAAATTTGTCCTCGTGCTTGCAGTGCAGCTGCTTGTTAATAACTCAGAGGTTTTCTGGTCAGCCGAGGTCATCGTGTCAGTGATTGCGGCCAGCAATGCACCGCCCATCGACGAGAACTGTCAGCTCGTCGTGAGTGCGCGCTGCAGCGTTTGGCGATATCGAGCAGAGGCGCTGACTCTTTCAAAGTCTACTTGAGTCTCAACAGCTTGGATCCAGCAATCACCGCTCTACAGAGTTTTCATGTCACTGCAATAATAGTAAGAGTATTGGCCTGAGTCGTAAAGTGCAACGATGCGCTTAAATATCAATCTCTGAGGTAAGCCACAATGAAAAGTTAAAGTTTCATTCTCGTTGTCATGTATTATTTTCAACTCGATAGCGTCCATTAGATTTAAAAGTGTGGCCTAGAGTCTGGGAATTGGAAGCAGCGCGTACACGCTGCCTTCGTGTTGGGAATCAAACTCGACACTAATAAACGCCCTGCCCACGCTAATGGTTACTCCAACCTCTATAATCTTTCAGCTCAGTCGCTTCGTATTACTTGTAGGATAAGGAAAAAACGTGTTGCTTTAGACTTACGATGGTAGCGGAGCTTCCTTTACACAGCAGCGACATGGGGACAGTCTCCACATGAGGTGTCGTATGACAAGGTGTTTGATATCGTCCTTGTGGTTCCCAAGTCAGAGGAAAGAAGTACCATTAGTGCGACGGCGTCGTCCGTCGCAGGGAGGAGGAAATGAAGAATGTCGTCACTGGAAGAACACGAAACAGACTCATCTGGTGGCCGAAGGCACTCATTACCATGTTGACCTGGAACACGAAATAGGCGAACCGTCGGTGCTTCCTATGAGTGAGTGCGTGACTCGCGGCCTCTGCACAGAGGCGCCTGATCATCGTGAAGTTCACTTCTTGCAGATGTTAATATTTTCTGCACTTCAAGCAACTGGATCGTGTTGCAGCAAACTGCATTGCGATTTAAAAACCGCATCGCGTGTGGAATGAGTGCACTGCTTCCGTTCCAGGTGCAAATTGTTGCTGACAGTTCTATGATTCGCAAACGAATGTATAGAGTTTGTATGATTGTAGTCTTTGGAAACAATTGGACTCTTACAAATATAGGCACATAAATAGGAATTGGGTAACGTAAGTAGTGCATTTACTTCAAATGCAATGCAAGGCAGTAAGGGAGAGCAGTGAGAGTTGAGGCGTGGGTGTGGGGGTTATGTTCGGGGCAATAGCCGTAATTCTACGTATCAGTTATGGGTTTACGGTCTACAGAAATCGCTCATGAGCGACTCTAGTGCAATAGAACACTGTAGGTGAAGGGCTAACTGTTGTTATTGAAGTAAACCTTTTTTTACAGTACTAGTAAGTAAGAACTAGCGAGACATGAGAAACTTCAATGGTTAATAATCTTTTCACTCATATCAGTTTCAACGGAGGCAGCGCCTCTAAAGAAACCCACCTCCGTCTAAACTACTTTTTGCCGCTTGATCCTGTCTACCGTTACACAATCCGTCTACCTTATAGCTTGTCTAACCTCTCTTAGTACTCTGACTTAATCTGTGAATTACGCATTTGTTCTTTTTACAAAGAATTTCCACTTGTGTCTTGACAAAACTTAAAATTAGGACGGTACTTCTTACAATGCTCTTCTGTGTATGTGCACTTTTTCTAAGCTCTGTTTCTCACAGTTTACAGATAATTTAGCCCTCACAATCTTACTCGTCTCAATTTGTTTTTATCGGCGTATCCGATTTCTTTTGCACTATTACGGGATCCATGGACATTTATCAGTAGCCCATTATTTTTCTGCTCTGTTTGATGCGATATGTATACACCAAAGTACAACAGACTTGGCCAATTTCTTCAGTTACTGCAGGGTAACCCCCTTGTCTCAAGATGTCATTGTATGTAATTCCTAAGACATCGCACAATCACTTCAAAAAATACTTTAGAATCGAGTTTACCAACAGTACCCGTTCTGTGCTTTCGTACCGTATCCTAGCTAAGCATGTGACCCTATTAAGAATGTTATCCACCTCCAGCAAAGTGAACATAACATGGCGCAAAAGATAAAATGCGGTAGATATCATAAGGGTGAAATGATTACGTCTCTGCTTCGAAACAGACTAAATTTTTTTCAAGAACTGAAAAGAAGACAGCTATGATTGAATTTCTTTCAAGTGAAAATCAGAGCTTCTTGCAAGTTATATTTTCCCCTATCTAGTACTGAATAGCGTAATGTGCGGACACATGGACGGACGTACGGAGCCTCAAGCAGAATCTACAATAAAATAAAGACAGATGCGTATTTATCAGTTTGTTTATTTATTTGCTTGTTTTTTACCTGTCCATTTCTGTTACGCTCTAATAAAACATAGGCGAAAATTAGAACTTTTGGAGGCTGTGATCATCCTGTCAAACTTCATTGAAAATTGATAGGCAGAGAATAGGCCTGGTTAAGAATGATGGCAAACGTAGATCTGAATGCGGTTCTTTCTTTGCCAACGTTGGAGTCTAATCAATGAAGATACATACAGCTTCTCTAAGCACTCCCATGCATCGTGATTTGTACTCTCTTCTGAACTTTCCTTCATTGGCTTCATCCAATCTTCAGCTGGTTTGTCTGTCTGGCTGTCCGTCTGTGTATCTGTTATTCTGTCTGTAACCAAGAAAACTAAAAAATTTATAGACAAATTTTGACGAAAATTACATGGATTGTTAGGTATGTTATGAGGAACAGATGACTAGCTTTTGGCTAAGATTTGATCATCCGTTCGTTTGTTTGTTTGTTTGTCTGCCTATCTTTTGTTATTGCCATAACTTGAAAAGTAATGAACGGATTTTCACAAAATTTACGTGAGTTGTTGAGTTTATTACACAAAGTAAATTTTTGTGATGATCTGTTTGTTCGTTTGTTTGTTTGTCGCTGTGTTTGATTTTATGCTTGTTAGCGCAATAATTCAAAAAAATTATGGATGGATCTTTATGAAATTTTTCAGGTATTGTTAGTCATGTTAAAAGACATAATTGCTTAAATTTTGGTGATGATCGGTTTGTCCGTGTGTGTGTATATGACTTATGTTTGTTAGCGGTATAACTCAAAAATTTAAAAACTGATCTCCAAGAAAATTACAGAGACTATTAATATTATCAAATGGCACGAGAGATTAGATTTTAGTGTTGATACAATGAAAATCCTGGTTTCAGACGATTTGAATTTTTCGTTGCCGCTGCCTTGCTTGGCGGAGGTATGCACTCTCAGAGTGCTCTGGTTGACTATACCTATAATTATCTAAGCTAATAGTAAGATATTCTTCTGCAGTCAGCAGGCGAGTATATAACACGAGAATTTTTTGGCAGCAAATAGTTTTTTCCAGTTTGGTTCTTCCTTCAACAAAACAGCGTCTTGCTTGAGCAAAAGAAAAGAAATAAATAAAAATAACAATAAAAAACGAGATATATGATATCATCGAGTAGCTTGAATACAGAGCTCAGTATTCATTAAGAACGATATCGACTATATGGCCAAAAAAGAATTACTGTTCAGCGTATCACCGAAAAAAGGTTGGCGTTGTTCAATAGAATTTTGGCCTAGCATGCTTATCTGCCATGTTCCTTAATTCAAGTCGGAATGTATTCTACATAATGAAAATAGCAACAAAATGAAGAATGGTCATCATAACTACTTTACTGTTATTTTTATTTTTGACAGCACAGGCCTTCTGGTGATATTATAGACAACTTGCAACAATGTCTCTGTATAGGTTTGTCCGTATTAGCAGTTTAACCCTATCTGCTCCAAGGCGGTACAAAATTGCACCGTCCTGTCGTTTTTCATTCACAGTTCTGCTCCCCGTGATATTCAGGGCCCAAAGTTCTTTGACTTTTCTCAATTGAAAATGACCATCAGTTCTAATATACCTGCACATTACAGCCAAAAATGTAGATAAATATAAATATTTCAGAACATTAGATGATAACATATCCGCGTAGATTTTCTTTTTATGCAAAAAGAACTTTCAAAATCATCACTAAAAGATAGCAACAAGGTTAGAAATGAAAAATAGAAGCGATTATACGTTCAGCTTGTGAAAGTATGAAAATTGCGGCAGATGTGCTGCCGGAGTATTCACCCTGTACTGTCCGGACATATTTTCTTATATTCGAATTTAATTGACAATAAAACTACTCTGAGGCATTATTTTTTCAAATTAAATAAGCGAAAGAATAGTTGAATAAATGAGTTTTGAGACTATGAAGAAAAACCTGTGATATTGATAAAGTTATAAGCATTTTTAGTGGGCGGTACAAATTTGTGCCGTCTTGGCGCTCAAGTGGCTGAAAAAAATTGGTAGCGGATAGGGTTGAGCTAGCTTAGGGCACCTTTATACCGGGACCACAATCGTTTGCACAACATGAAGCAAGGATGTGTCTATAAAACGTCGGTAGCATAGATACGGTACGGTACCGTGAAAGACGTGAGAGGTGTACTTTCTTGCATCAAGTCGCGCGTGCGATTGCATAGTGTGGTCCCGGCATAAGTCATGCAGCTGTATAAGGATAAGTGTTGAAAAAGCTAAGAAAATATTATTTCTGCAGCAAGCATTTTCAATTGTGTCGTATAATCATCCCCGTACCCTGAGAGCCATCTGTTGTAATGCGTTGTTGCTCACTGTAAAACTGAAATGTCGAAAGTTAAAGAGTGTTCACCTTTTTAGCGGCATATGCAATACATGCAACTTAGTCAATCTTTGAAAAGTGCTTTATATTCTTAACTGCATAATTTATCTTCACTAGCGGAACGCGTGGAAATTCTACTGTTTATTAATGTTCTCACTTTATGGCCGGAGCGTATCAAACCTAAGCAAGTCTATTATAAGTTTATAACTCATAAGTTTAACCTAATGCAGCTCTTCTAACCTAACCTACCCCATAAATAAAACCCGTCACTTAATCTAGACGAAGTGCGCCTAATCACAAGTCTACTGCACACGAAAACGTTTCTCCTTACCCTTCCGATTGCGCTGCCAGGGATGCAGCTTCGACTTAGTTACTATTATTGTGTTCAAAAACTGCTTAAACTCCGAGCCACCGCGGCAACTATTAGGCTACAGCGAGAGCCCGTTGCTCAGTTTCGAATTTCTCTTGTAATTTCTATTGAGTTTTAATCCTCAATAGTTCCTATTTGGAATCGTTATGCGTTCACAGATTAAGCTGGTATCCCGCGTACAGGAACATCTGTTCCAAGAACGTGAAGCGATGCCGTGTTCCGACTCGTATGCAGCGGACTTAACGTAGTCTGTGAATGCCAGCCAAGTCGTAGCCTGTCTATCCAAAGTCATCCTACATAGCCTATCTGCAGTAAACACTAAGATATCACCGTTCCTTTAGCGAGCGACCCGGAGCCGAGACCACCATGAGGGCACTGATCCATCGGGCATGCTTCCTCTCTTTCTTTGGAGGGTGGCTGGTGTGCTCGCAGCCACGCTTGCTTCTGTGTTCTGTCGGATGTTACAGCTGGGCTCTTTTCCGGAATGCTGGCGTGTCGCTCATATGGCTCCTGTTCTGAAGGGCTCCGTCTCATCTCGAACCTCTGACTATAGACCCATCTAGGTTCCTACCTGTTTTGTCGAAAGTTTATGAGAGTTTGGTTGGGTCGTTTTCTTGAGAAGCAGAGTGTCCTTCCCCAACACAGTAAGGTTTTCGTAAGGGTTTGGAAACTTGTGATGCCCTGCTTCACATTTCTCATGTGTTGCAGCTGGCTCTTGATGGGGGTCATGAGGCAAGGTTGGTACAGCTTTTCTTCAGTGCTGCTTTTGATCGCATGAATCACCTTGGGTTGCTCCATAAGCTAAGATTGATGGGTATTGGTGGTTCAGTTTTCGCAGTAATTAGTTAGTGTTTATCTGGCAGACGTCAATGTGTACTTGTTGATGGGATGAGGAGTGAGTTTTTGGACGTGATTTCTGGTGTCCCACAGGGTAGTGTTCTTGGCCCTAGCTAACGTGATACCTATACAGAAGAAGGGGGACAAGAAAAGCACCAGCAGCTATCGATCAATCAGTCTCACATCGGTCGTCAGTAAAACCATAGAACGCCTATTGAAAAAGCGCATCACTGACCACCTGAGGATGCATCAGCTCATAGCCGACTCTCAGCATCGCTTCCGAAATGAAAGAAGCTGCTTAACAAACATTCTGGATCTTTTCTCAAAAATTACGGATATTAAAGATGAAGAGAAGGGTTTAGATCTTGTGTATCTAGACTTCCAAAAGGCTTTTGATAAAGTCCCCCATCAACGGTCAATGAAAAAATGGAAGCCCATGGCATCCAGGGAGGCTATTTACGATGGATCGGGGCATATGGCTTACGGGTCGTCAGCAGCGAGTGAAGCTTGAAGGAGAAACGAGCGACTAGACGCAGGAATCATCAGAGGTTCCACAAGGTAGCGTGCTTGGCCCAGTTCTGTTCTTAATTTACATCAATGATCTGGATCTTAACATCCGCAGTAAAATCAGTAAATATGCGGAGGATACAAAATTATGTCATCCTGCCACGAAAAAAGCCGAGCTCCAACAAGACTTTGATCACCTCATGGAATGGAGCACAACGTGGCAGATGAGCTTTAATGTCGAAAAATGCTCAGTAATGCACGTAGGGCTCGTGAACTCTTCAACTCCATTAAAAATGAATGGGACAGAATTGACTCCTGTCACCCAACAACGTGACTTGGGATTCACTATTACAAACAAACTACAACTCAGTCAGCAAGTTGACCAGAGTGTGAAAATGGCAAGCAGGATACTCGGATTCATCACCAGAAATGATGAATGCAAGTCCAAGGACTTCATCGTTCCCTTGTACAAGGCATTAGTGCGGCCACACCTAGAATTTGCTGTTCAATTCTGGTCGCCACATCTGTGCAAAGATATCGATAACATGAAAAGAGTCCAACGCAGAGCAACGAAATTGATACTTCTGCTGCGAAACAAGCCGTATGAATGTCGCCTAAAGGTACTGGGACCTGATCTCTCTCGAGCAAAGATGACTCTGGGAGCAAGTAATACAAACATTCAAATATTTGAATGGCTTCAACGACGTACCTACAACGGGACTCTTTGAAAGAGATCTCAATGGTCGCTTTCGAAAAAAACGGTCAAAAACTCAAGCATAAAGCTCGAAGAGCGACCTTAAGCCATCAGTTCTTTTCGTATTTCATAGTTAGCATTTGGAATAGACTCCCTTCCGACGTTGTTAGTGCGGAATCAGTCAACGCGTTTAAAAATAGTCTTAACATACATCGGGAGAGACATCTCTCACAGCAAAGGATTCCTCCTCCCGGAGTCGCACACTCTTAACGGCCAAAGCCTCTGAGGCTTCCTTAATCCGTCTTTTTCTCTCTTCCACTCCAACTACACTGTCTGACATCTTTAACTCCGCAAATCAGCGGCTATTGATCGTGATTGCATGCACTCATGATCGTCTCTTTTGCTGGGATTCTTCTCTCTCCTCTTTTTTTTCCTATCTTTTCCCTAGTCTTTTATATCCTACTAACATAATGGCAATAGCTCATTGAGGGTAGGGGTGTAAGTTTGGGTGGCTCTTTGAGAATGGGCCTGTTGGTTCGTCTACTGCCGCCTATCTAATCTAATCTGTATATACAGCGGACCTGTTTGATCTTGTTACCTCCGCCAAGGAGGTTATGTTTTCGTCGTGTTTGTCTGTCTGTCTGTCTGTCTGTCTGTTTGTCTGTTTGTCTGTTTGTCTGTTTGTCTGTTTGTCTGTCACCAGGATAACTCAAA
>LQNS02277216.1:7131987-7197503 GCA_001587735.2 Parhyale hawaiensis | reverse complement strand
CCCCCCGCCCCCCCCCCCCCCTCCCAGACCCCTGTAAAGCTATTCAATAGCGAAGGCTGAGCCGGCGGCGCCTTACATGGGAATTGCATTAGGCGAAAGCGTTGCTTGCAAGTCGAGGCCGCGTCCCGACATGTGTAGAACACGTTCACCGTCCCCATGACAACAGCGTGTTTGGTCAAGTATACATATTTAGGCTGGTCCTCCTCGCTGGCTCTGCTTCCATGCATCTTCGCTGGAAGGCTGCCTAAAATTTCTGACAATGCGTGATTTAATTTTTACGTTGGCGCAGGAAATTGTGAATTGCGAAGTAGATGATTTTCGGTACAGTCAGGAAGTTATCTTAGAGTATTTCACTTTGCGCTCGTTAGAAGCTTCTACTTACTCAAGAACAAAACGAATGGTACAATTCCATTGATGACGGTAAGAAATTGTATAATTTTCTACGTATTTTCTAGACGTTCCTAACAATGATTTTATTTTTTCTACTGGTTGCTACCCAACGCTATACTTTTTGAAGCCTAAAAGGTTATTTAGTTTCGGTCTTGAAGATTTTGTGACAGTGTTTTCTGATTAAAGAATGTCTCTGACTGCCATTGTGCCCACATTCACAGGGCAGGTGCAGTAATAGTGCTGCCGGTTAAAGAAAATTAATTGTAAAGACAGCACATGACGATGCCGATAATATGTCTAAGTAGTTCCGCTGGTCTCGGCTTGGTTTAAATATTGATTTTTTTTCAATCACGTTATTTTGCAAAGTAAAGCTATGAAGGAAAAAAATAGTGTAGCTAAGAGGTAGCTAATGCTTATGCTTTATAGTTAAGTGGAGCTTTGACTATAGTATTTTGATATTTCGAATGATGAAAAAACTTGTATAGTAAAACCAAAGCTCAGTGATGGTGCAATATAAAATATTAAAATGCATACAAATGCATTCGAAAGCAGCTGTAATAATATTATAGGGCTTCAATCACTAGCTCATACATAGGTATGTTATATTTGTAATCTTTTTTATTGCGTATTTTGCAATTCTGTAGCATTTTCTATATATTTCGGTCGTGCGCATAGCCACTTTGAGCTAAATTAAATTATAGTGTAGTCGTTTATCCTCATTTATTATTGTATGTGAACCAAAATATGCGAACCTAGTATAAGGAACAGGCGCTTCTGCTACAGCAAAGGCGTAGGCGGAAAGTCTCTTCAGCAAGTTCAAATAGGCGAAAAGAGACCTCGTGTTTATTATCTCATAAGTTAAACGTAATGAGCCAAGAATTCAACGTTAATTAGTACAGCTGTACAGACTACATTAAAAACTAGAGTCTGCAAAGGAAATACGCAGTCTGTCGCACCGTGCAACCTGCTTCGACAGCTGTCTGACAGACACTGAGCCCCGAACAGAAGGAAACTGGCAAAACACTGAACGTATAGGCGCGGATACACACCCCACTATAGCCTCGCTTTTGCGTTGATCGATAGTGGGCTGTAAGTTGGCCGACTTTATTTTCATATCCCTAACAAATGTTTTGGGGATCGTAAACCTTTAGAAGAAAGGTTTACGATTTTCAACTTTCAGAGCAGCCAAAAACTTTGGGTAGCGAATATCTTCTGAAACCTCAAACCGACACAGCTAGTAAAGCCAGACACAATGCACCATGCACTTGTGACAGCGACACGCACACATACAAACACACACACGCGCGCGCATATCCGTAACGCGGGTCGGTACGGAAGCGCACAAACCGCCGGTGTCGTCTGCCCGGTGCTGGATGTCGTGTTTGTTATTGTGATGCGAGGAGCTTGCGGATGTTGTGTGATGTATGGCCGCCGCTACTGTCCGCTGGCCATTAGGCGGCTCTTATGGGAGGTGGTCTATTGCTGTACCACTGAGGTATATGTGTGATTTGCAGTCATTTATTTTTTGATGCGCCACTGTGGTATATGGGTGATTTACAGTTATTTATTTATTGATGCGTCACTGTGGTATATGGGTGATTTACAGTTATTTATTTATTGATGCGCCACTGTGGTATATCTGTGATTTACAGTTATTTATTTATTGATCCGTCACTGTGGTATGTGTGATTTGCAGTTATTTATTTATTGATGCGTCAATGATGTATATGAGTGATTTGCAGTTATTTCTCGTAACGATAAGCCGTACTGTCAGTACCAGCGTTGTTGCTAACAATGCCGTGGTGAATTGCTTGTATCAGCAGTACAAAATACATGCAAGATTTGCACCATTACTTATAATATTGTGTCAGATGTTTGTGTAAAAAATTTATATACATATATATAGGTAATGTTTGCTTTGTTGCTAATAATGCGGAGTAATATTGCTGGTCTCCACAATAAAGAAATATGTAATATTTGCGCTTCAACCAAATAATCATTGCCAATTACCAGTATTAGCCAACATATACTGTAGTGCCTGGATGTTTCACTAATGGCCGCACCTGCTTGAGTCCGGAGGTCCATCACTGGCAAATGCAGTACAACCTTTTCCTAGGTATAAGTCTGTTTCAGTTACGTATGTACCTAATGTATACACAGAGTATCAGTTATACCTAGAGTATCGATAATACCAAGAGTTTCATTAATACTTACAGTATTAGCAATACCTGAAGTGACATATCAATTTGTGTATCGGCGACACCAAAAGTGATATAATACCTAGAGTATCAGTTATGCCTAGATTATCAGCATGATGATACTTAGAGCGTCAGTATTATTTAGAGTACTGGTACACCTAGAGTACGAATTATACTGATGAAAAGATATTTTCAATGCAAACACTTACGTCATTGAAATGATGACTCCGAAATATATTTACACTGAAGACTGCAGTGAGTGCCAGTCAGTCAGTAAATATATAGAGCCGAGCAGCTGTCACTTCTGTGCAGCTGCATTTACTGTACTTGTCGTTCTTCTCGCAAGCCAGCTTCAAGTAGCATTAATCAGGTTAGATTAGATAGTTGGCAGTAGACGGACCAACAAACCCATTCCCAGAGATGCCGATAGGACTTACGATCCGGCCCTCTATGAGCTATTGCCGTTATGTCAGAATTATTTACATATCAATAAGTGAACAACTAGAGCACTCTGAGAGTGCACATATACCTCCGCCAAGCAAGGCAGCGGTAACGAAAAGTTCAAATTGGCTCTGAAATCATAATTTTCTTTGCATAAACTTCAAAATCAAATCATTTGTGCCTTTTGATAGTAATAACAGCTTGTGCAATTTTCTTGAAAAAATCCGTTCATAACTTTTTGAGTTATACTGCTAACAAACGATAAAACAAATCTGAGTCAAACTTACAAACGAACTAACTGATCTGCACGAAAATTCAATCATTAATGTCTTTTAACATCACTAATAACCCCTATAAATTTCATAAAGATCCATTCATTATTTTTTGAGTTATTGTGCTAACAAGCAAAAAATTAAAAACAGTGACAAACGAACGAACGAACGAACGAACGAGTAAACTGATCATTACCAAAATTTGGTTATCTTCTCTCTGTTATATACCTAACAACTCATGATAATTTCATAAAAATCCATTCATAACTGTTTGAGTTATGGCATTGAGAAAAATGAAGCAGACAAACAAACAAACAAGCAGATTGACATATCTTCACCAAAAGTTAACCATCTGTTTCTCCTAAACACACCTAACAATCCCTGCAAATTTCGTCCAAATCGGTTCATAACTTTTTGAGTTATCTTGGTGACAGACAGACAAATAAACAGTCAGACAGACAGACATGCAAGCAAACAAACAACCAGACAAAAAGACAGACAAACACGACGAAAACATAGCCTCCTTGGCGGAGGTAATAATAACCTCAAGAAAGGATGTGATCGTGTAAGCAATAGTAGTTGGAGCAGACCTGCCGAAACTCGTAGACGTGAAGTTATTTGAGTCACAATAAGGAAGCTTAACAACTCATTGCCAATACTTCATGACGTCGTCGATTGAACATTTCATCATATTGAAATTTTGTCCGCAAATGATGTTATTTCAGTAGTAACCTCAATTAAGTAATGATAACTATTAGTTAATTTCAAGATCTCCGTTTATTGTATATTGCTAATTTTAGTAGCTCACGATATTTTATATCGCATCCACACGACACTGTGCAGTAATACTTACTTTGGACTACCTGGAAGATCGTCGGACGAAATCCAGGCGATGCTACTCCCGCAACCCCTAACTGAGCAGAGCCGCCAGGACGTTACTTTCCTGCCGTACGTGGCTCGCGGCTTGTGACGAGCGGGAAAGCCAGCAACGAATAATCTCCACATTGTACGTAACAATTAGCTGTGAATTGAGTTTTTCTAAAAAAGTGTCCAGAAATTTTCATACCAGTGGCATCTTGCCTATTCTGCAGCATTTTATTCAACAAGTTTACCCCGAGTTATTGGAATATTTTGTTGACATTTGATATCACAGCAGTCCGTTTATTTACATTCGTAGTAGAACGCCTCAGAATTTCTGAAATCTTTGCTTTGGTAAATAGAAGTGAAGACAGACAGGTCGTTTGCGATGCTCTATCTCTTTCATACCGTGAACTTTAGCAGTGAATGATATCTGAAAAACTGAAGTTGTTCTACATTATTTCCTTGTACTCGGCATCCAAAGAAGGAAAGAGACCGCTATTATTAAGTGATCATCACTTCTTGCTAGCGTGATGAAAAATTTCGAAGCACCCATCCTCTCCGTGTGTTGCCTACTGCCATAGCAAACCATTTATAGTCCTCAAACGTAGCATCATCGGGTAGTCTCACGTCAAGATATCTTTTAATAGTTTTTTACGCCTATACGTTTAGACTTTGGATTCAAAATGTGTGAAGTGTTTTCAATATATTTGCATTTCGAACCTCATTTTGTGAAAATTCATGTTATTTTTCACCGATGACTTTAGATGACACATGCCAAATCTAATGGCTCAGTGAGCACGTCTTCTACTGATTCTACAGCAGCTGGTACTCGTACGTTTTCAGTAAATGAAGAAAAGCTATGCTATTGATCATGATGAGAAAGAGTATTGGTCTTATAGCACGATGGCGTGTAGTACTTGTCATATAGCTAAGTCTCACCTGCATTGAATATACTTTGTTTTTGCTAACTGTTCTTTGGCTTTTATTTAACATAAATACTTCAAGTCACTGAAGACAGTTCCCACACGGATATTCGCATAGGAAAATTTCAGTTAAAATTTCGTGGTTTGCTTCGTGAAATGCTTTAGAAAAATTTAAGCACAACACGTCTGTCCTCAATCCTTGACATTGTGAATGTAAAATGTAGTCATATTGTTCCAACGCTTGTGAAGTGGTGGAAAACCGTGCTATTTTAAGGTGAGTAGATCATTTCTTTTCAGATGATATGCAAGGTAATTACAAGACACAAGGTAAGTACAAGACACAAGGTGATTACAATTTTTAAGACACCCTTTCGAACGTTTTCACAACATGGCCAGTAAGTGACAAAGGTCGGGGGCTCAAGTCTGGAGTTTGCTAATTCAGTAGTATTTCCAACTTTGGGACATGTGTAATGATTGCATGTTTAGAGGTGCTCAATATTATCACCTTGTGCAGTGACTTATAACACATGCGGTAATAGCGGATAAGAGACGCCTAGCTTCTGATTTTTAAAAGAATTTTCAATGGAACATCATCCGGTTCTGGTTCACTGCACGAATGGCTAATTCGACTTCCAGTTCAAAGCTGAAATTTGTTAATTCGAAGTCACTCATATGAATAGTAACCGGTTGCTTCTAATAATGCATTTCCATGTTCCAGACTCGGTTCCCTACAAACTTTTTGATATTAATAACTCGGTACTTCGCTCATTCTTGATTATCATCTACAATAGAACCACTTTAATTTACTCATTATAGAGGTCCTATTTTTATTTCGACTGACGAGTAATTCGTTGAATAACTTCTATTGTCTTTTATACTCTGGATGGCTAATTGTAATTCTTCTTCGTGTTTCTCTTCATCATGGATTTGTTCAAGCCTTTGTTCGATTCCGCCAAGCGTTTACTTGCATTCAATTTAATTGTCACCGCAATACACGTGATGATGTTTTTACACTAGAAAAGTTTTGCTCTTTTTTGCAAACAGATCTTCACAGAATCTATGGTTCCGGTCTTTATGATGTTCCCTTCTTGCTGGAGCAGATACTTCGAACACTTTTAAAATAACACTTTTCTGAAGATTTCGTTTATGTTTTCATTTAATTTGAGTAGAATATAACCATCACAGGACCGTCACCGCTTACGCGCAGTGAGGTTATATCAGGACCTTCCAATTCCTCATTAACCAGCATCATCATTGAGCTCCACCTCAGACAACATGGAAGGAGCTGCAACTTCGCCGCTGCCGCAAGCACAGCCGCCATCACAACCACCACCACTACCTCCTGATGATGACCGCGAGAGCAGTCGAAACGTTGATATAAACCTTGGCGAATTACTTTATAGACTTCATAATGACAGTTGTTTCAAATGTTTCCGACAGCTAGAGAAAATAAATAAAAGCATTATTGGTAACGAGCTTTCAGTCGCCTTCAACAAAACCTATATAGGTATATGTATAGGTATAGGTATATAGGTAAATAGGTATAGGTACATATAGGTATATATTTAAATATATATTATATATATATATAATATCAAGTTTGTGATCAGATAAAGCTGCATGCATCGTGGATGCTGATATTCTTTATAATTTGCGTATTCTACATGAAAAGGATGAGCACTAGAGAGAATTTATTCATACTTGGAACAAAAAGAGGGTCTTTTCTGTCTTAGCTGTTGTGCATGAAAGTGTTTTGTTGTAAACAGAGCTATTCAGCTGCTTCATCTGGCACATTAGGCTGTGCCATTTCAGGAGAGGAAAGTTGAAGTCACCTGTAATAATAAGGCTGTACCCCTTTGGAGTTCAGTGCAATGTGCCTAACATTTTTCAAGCAACTCTGCAGATTTCTCTCCAACACTTTTCGTGTTCAAAAGTCACGACAGAAACAAGTTTAATTTTTTTATTTTGACCATATTCCATCCACACATATTTTTAGAGAACTTGTTTTAAAACTAGTGAGCCAGGCTGCTCTTTTAACGTGCAAGATCCCTGTTATCCTCAGCTAGGTTGCTGGGCCCTAAATATGTTGGACCCAGCATCCATATGAGAAACGTATGAGTTTACTTACTAGGATCTTCGCAGTCACGTCTGAGTAGGAAAGAATTTTCTATTTTGACTTCAGTATCGCTAATATTCTCATTCAGGCGAGTTTCAGTTAGTGCTCACGCAGATCAGTGAGCTTACTTTATTTATATTGTCTCGGAGTACTAGCTAATGATCAAGACTTAAATTTCAGACAATGTTTGGTTATTATCTAGAGGTAAAAGACTTACCTGTTGGATGAAATGCTACCTATTCAAGAAAATTTCCAAAATTTAACGCCTCAATCAAATTCAAAATATTAAATCGACTATTCAAATAAAACTTGAGGTCAAATTTTGATTTTTCAAGTTTCCTGGAAAATTTTCCATACTTTCTGAATATTGATACGGCAAACTGTCCATACTTGTTAAATATTGTATCAGCTATTGATTTATTACCCGGGAATCTTATTTTCAGGAGGAAGAGGTATATGAAGCCAATAAAGAGTATTTTGCAAAAAAGCGGAAGCTAAATGGTTCAGCACGTAATCGAAGAAATTGTACCTATATATGGGGCAATTTTTAAAGATGAGATCCGATGCAATAAATGAAATTTAAACGGCAAAATTTGTGGGGCTCCCGCAGTCAGTCACGTTTTGTTCTGGAGCATAGTCGATGCATTACTACTTGTTGACTGTGTTCCAGAACGAACCATATTGTGCGTTCTCTTACGCGACTGACTGCGAGAGACGCACAAATTTTACCGTTTAAATTTCATTTATTGCATCGCATCTCTTCTTTAAAAATTGCCCCATAGATAGGAACAATTTCTTCGATTACGTGCTGAACCATTTAGCTTCCGCTTTTTTGCAAAATGCTCTTTATTGGCTTCATGTATACCTCAGTATTCAGAATGTATGAAAAATTTTCCAGGAAACTTGAAAAATCAAAATTAAACGTCAAGTTTTATTTGAATAGTCGACTTAATATTTTGAATTTGAATAAGGTTCAGAGCATAGTCCCTTTCTTTTATTTAACGCCTCAAGTGTAAGCAGGTTACCTTCTACCTTCAGTATGACTCATAAATTTTTGTAAAAAAAGCAGTTCGTACAACAGGACAAATAAGATCCAAGGAAAAAGATTTAGCAGAGATTGTTGCCACACGCGCTCTCACCGTCTTGCAGACACCACAAATCGACGGTCGCCAAAACCATGACTTCACTTACTTGCAACCTTCGCTGCCTCCAATTTCTCAATAACATTTTTGCAGGACCTCCACATACATCCTTTGCATTCTTCTGCTACATTTCAGATGATGCTTTTATGACTATGATACATATATTGTATTTCATTGATATGTTTACGCGCATAATATTCTTCCTCGAAGCTGGAAGCATCTTTTCAAGTACTCCTATGAAGAGGAATCATGTTTCCATCAATACAGCTAGTTAATTAAAAAAGCAGTTGTTACGTTTGATGCACTTAGATCAATAATTTTAAGCTTACACTCACGTGCACTATCTGAAACAGAGAAAACGTTTTCAATAAAAACAGATAAGTTTGCACTGAACTAACCTTTATGGTTAAGTGCGGATGGCTCTTTTTTAAAAAGCAAATTCGTTTGGCCGCGCAGTGTATATCTAGGGCAGTTTCATAGCTGATTGCTGATCGTCAAGTTCTGTTTCTTCTTACCATATGGCTATCTAATAGCCTGTAACCCCTGTTGGTAAAAATCCCTGAGGCATGCTGCAAGCAAGTTGCGCGTTGCGTACAATGCTTTATTTGGCGGTTCCATGGTGGTTGTTAATTACAGGTACACAGGCACAGGACCTGGTGAAACATTTGCTGTGTTTCTTGTCGGTAGCTGTGCCTCTAGCCTGTAGAGAAGAATGAGAAATGCTGTTAACCCTTTTTTTCACGAATTTATCCGTCTTTCTCGCACGAACAGCACGGTTGGCAATGTTATACAAAGATCAGTACGCTATGAGAGAGAGGGCGGCGTGGTGATCTGTAAGCCCTCAGTTCGAATCCTTGACTTTACTCTCGATCATTTGTACTTATTCTATTAATTAATACTCAAGGCGGACGGATAAGTCCCAGTCTGGATAATGCCAGGTGTTGACGAGACAAAAAATGGAATGATTTTTTAGCTTGTTACCTATTATGTGTTGACGGATGAGCTCCCTTCTGTACACGTAAGGCTCTGTTTCCATATTTTCGCTAAATATGATGCTACGGGCAGCACAACCACGGTGTGTGTTGGTTTTATGCTGTCGCGGTTTAGCGGTAGAGTGGCGACGTGGTGATCTGAAATTTACCGAGTCCTTGGCTCGACTCTTTGTAGAAATACTCGTATATATGCTTGAATGTACCATAATATCAGGAGCGTTATTGCGTTATCAGCCTATACAGCCCCTGAATCAATATCTTAAACACAACACGGTTAGCTGCTATAAGTGTACTCGCTATAAAGCATATATCAACTGAAATAAGAGCCTTTCATATTCATGTAACATTTGTAGCTTCGGCAAGTAGAGCAAGAGATTTAACTAATATCTACTCCGTAAATAATTTACAATAAAAGACATGGTGCACGAGTGACACTAATTAATGAGCTATAGCGGAGTTCGCTTGTGGAGGTGTGTGTGTGTGACGCTCCTAAACCGTCCAACAGATAACATCTTCGAGTGTCACAACATCAGGAAGCTGAACGTCGTACGGGTCGTACTTACGGATACGTCTGATCGTCCCGCCGATAGAAATTCTTTTGCTCGCGATAAGTGAGATTACGTCCGATGTTTCCCTTCGTTTTGCTCATGTTCAATGATTGAGATAACAGACTCGTTTCGAGGTGCTACATTTGAACGTGCATGAGTCATGTTTCTTTGTTGATTGAGCTGTGTGTGGTAAAATGCCAAGTACTGGCTGGTGAATGTAAATTAGTTCGGTATTGCAAATAATTTAGAAATCAAGTCGAGCCATATAGATTTGACAGTTCACTAACAAGTACAGGTTACTATTATTGCCATAATTAGCGGTACAGCAATTTTGTACTTGTTTTCCAATGACTGTAAGATTGAACATCGGATAAGAAGCGTCTATGGAAGTTTTGACCATGTTTAACCTCTAGAATAATGCAAATTGTAACTGTCATATAATGGTAAATATCAAAGCAAACCTATCTGTATGCGGGTACTACTTTAGGGAACATGTAACAGCTTCGGGAGTAACTGATTAAGACTTACAGTTTACGATCTGCTCCGCTTTAAGTTACTGGGTTTATGTACTACAGAATATATTATGTTGTAGATTACCATTTTGTCGCAACATGTGGAGAATGAAAAGCCAGATTTCATTAATCGACATCGTTTGAAGGATTATAACTTTCAAATTTCCCCTTTTTAGGTCTTCATTCCAGATCATTGAATAATCACTTCATTACTTCGACAAATGAAATTAATGGTGTCTCATCATAATGCGTTTTGTTATTATAAGATAAAAGTATGGAACCCATGGGGAACTCAAAACTTCGTAATGCTTATAAATTACAGATATGCGTTCCGGCATGGTGCAAATAACAAATGCATTCCAGGCAAGTTGAAACATCCATGCATTAGCTCATATGTGGAGATATGGCAAATGAAGGCACAATTGCTAGGCTTTATGACGCTAGTTACCTTCGCCAAGGAGGTTATGTTTTCGTCGTGTTTGTCTGTCTGTCACCAAGATAACTCAAAAAGTTATGAACCGATTTGGATGAAATTTACTGGGATTGTTTGGTATGTTAGGAGAAACAGATGATTACCTTTTGGTGAAGATATGTCCAGCCGTTTGTTTGTTTGTTTGTTTGTCTGCGTAATTTTTCTCGATGCCATAACTGAAAAAGTAATGGATGGATTTTAATTAAATTAAGATGAGTTGTTAGGTATATAACAAAGAGTAGATGACCAAATTTTGGTAATGATCCGTTTGTTCGTTCGTTCGTTTGTCACTGTTTTAAATTTTATGCTTGTTAGCACAATAACTCGAAAAATATGAATGGATCTTTATGAAATTTATAGGAATTGTTAGTAATAATAAAAGATATAAATGATCAAATTTTAGTGCAGATCGGTTGGTTCATTTGTATGTTTGACTCATATTTGTCATAACATTTGTTAACAGTATAACTCAAAAAGTTATGAACGGATCTTCAAAAAAATTGAACAAGCTGTTATTATTATGAAAAGGCACAAATGATTAGATTTTGGAGTTTATGCAAAGAAAATTAGGGTTTCAGAGCCAATTTGAATTTTTGCTACCGTTGGCTCACTTGGCGGAGGTATGCGCTCTCAGAGAGCTCTAGTTGCAGATATTTCGACTTGGTGATTTTAATCATGAAATTAGCTGTAAGGTAAAGCTTATGCCAAGGTGAATACTGATGAGTTAATAAATGTAGTGGAAGCGCATACATCTCAAACAACGCACGAGGTAATGGTATAAATGTATTGATGATTATTATTATGCATTCTTTGATGAACTACACTGCTTATGCTTGACATTTAGTAAAATAAGCTTTCAGCTCAAATTTGAATATTCCATTTTCAACGTCCTGCCAGATTGTTTATTATTTCTATCATTTTGTTTAGTGACATCCTAACTAATGTACATCTCCATCTTCGAAATTTTTGACAATAGGCTTACTAATTTTGACATCACTGTACTTACAAGGCAACCAATACTGTACGTGACAATTGAGTACATCCCCTTCAACAATTCTTTAGTACGCAAACGTATCAGCTGCATACGCATCCTCCCTCTCACCTTTTCTGGACACTATGGTACCATGCACATTCGTTATGCATTTGCCGTAAAATTAACAGAAACACTGCAATTGCTGCTGAACTAACTTGGCAAAGAATGTTGGGAGGCCGAGCGTATTATCCCCTACACCATGTCAACAAGACGACTAATGTCAGGAATATTTTCCATTGTAAGATGTGCAGTTATTGGGTCCCAAAATAGCTTACTGTGCCGTGCCATTAACGGAGCTCCTTCAGCTGTGGGAAGAAACATGTGTCCGACACGTTACAACCAATTGTGGCCACAGCTTATTCTTCTGCCCGAGAGGTTTTCATGGTCAACATTGGATCGTCTGTAAAGAGGACTGAAAGTAGTGCTGCCGACATTTATCGTGGATGAAATTTGGGTGGAAATGGTTTATAGTTGCTTGAACTCAGTGGAATAGCTGGCACGCAGATGTCGAGGTTTTTACTGATAAAATCACCGGCAATTTAGTGTATTTTTCTTCTAGTTGGAAAGAGAATTAGCAGGTGTTTAAACTCACAGACTTATTACTAAGTCAATTAGCGAATTAAAAGTGATACGCAGGTTTCTCATTTGATGGAATATTTCTCTACTTCAGTATTCGAGCCGTAGCTATTTTTTTGCTTGATAGGTAATTCATTTCCATCATCAGACCACTTCCTATACAAAGATCCTGCTCAAGGATTACAAGTAGAATTGATGTGTGGCAAAACAAACCGCCATTGAAGTCCATAAATTACATGAGATAAAGAAAATTTGCAAAAAAAAAAAAACGACTAGATGCTAAGGATAGAAACTTTATATGTCAATTCCAAATGGAGCCATGAAGCAACGGACAAAATGCATTTATCAAACATAACATTAATCTCAACTTACTACAAGTTATCCATTTTTTAACTTTCTAATCATCTATTTCCTTAATTAAAAAAAAAGTTCTTCAGTCAACTCTATACCCGTTGCAGACATGATTCAAGTGCACAGAAATTTCTATTTAGTTAATCTTATACTTACCTCTGAGGCGGCAATTCTAAACAAGACTCTGCTTAGATGTACCTTCTAAAAGGTAAAAAACATCAACTTCCCTTAACAACAGCTGGCCCTGTGTCTACAGAAAACTATAAACATGTTCAGTGCAAACGATTACAAAATCACGTACTACTTAATGAAACAACGGCCACCCATGACTAGTCACAATAACTATTGACTGGTTGCAGTAGCAGCAATGGCGGTACACCTATACTGATGGAACCGCAGGAAGGCAGCGCCAATATCAATGATCAACAACAAAGTTTCCCGTCGTTAATATGGCTTAGTTATCCATATAATGGAGTATGACTGCGAAATAAGCGGGGCATCATTCCATGCTTCTATGAGCTGTCGCTCTATCATTAAATGGTCGTAAATAAGAGAGGCAGGTTAGCGTAGAGCAACCGGCGGAGGTAATGCGGGGGAACGTTGCGCATATCTGCTTAATTGAATGCAGCGGTAACTGTGACAGACTCTATCTCATTACCGGGCTTCCTGTTGTGATCTTATCCAAACGTTGGAGTTTTTGTGGGGTGCTTGTTGCGTTCAGGTGTCTTTTGGTGTGCTGGATATTTTAGTGCGATGGGTCTGGTGGTGTAATGGGTCTGTTGGTGTGCTGGGTCTATTGGTATATAATGGGTCTGTTGGTGTGCTGGGTCTGTTGGTATAATGGGTCTGTTGGTGTGCTGGGTCTGTTGGTATAATGGGTATGTTGATATAATGGGTCTGTTGGTGTGCTGGGTCTGTTGGTGTGCTGGGTCTGTTGGTGTGCTGGGTCTGTGGGTGTGCTGGGTCTGTTAACGTGCTGAATCTGTTCGGTCTGCTGGATCTGTGGTGTTTGCTGGGCCTGCTGGGTCTATTGCATCTACTAGGTCTATTCTGGTGCTGGGTATGTTAGGTATGCCTGGTCTGCTAGGACTGCTGAGTTTATAGAATCTAGTCTGTCTCGTAAGCCTGCCTTATCCGTTGGTTTGCTCGGGCTACTGAGCTTTTTCGGTAGTCTACTGGGTCTGCTGCAGATTCTGGACCTCTTAGGTTTGTACTGTTCATATGTGTATGCGTTATAGTTGCACTTATAATATTAATAATAATAAAATGTCATTTGTTTTTCTCATTTAGGTACAATGCCCACAGCATCCCGAGGTATTCATTCTTAAAGCTAAGATAGGGAGAAGAATCACAGCTGGTCGCTACATTACGCTAATGGACAGTCAGTGTTAACCCGTTATTAAAGCCATGATACGCATAATACAAGTAACATAATTTTGTACCCATAGACCTATTGGTTTAACATTTTTCGTACTGGATACGTTGAAAAATAATAAAATTTTGACGGGAATGGAAGTATTAGAATTAGAAAAAGGGCGAGCATTAAATTAGATAGGCGGCAGTAGACGAACCAATAGGCCCATTCCCAAAGAGACACCGGAGCTTACGCCCGGCTCTCCATCAGCTATTGCCATTATGTTACAGGAAGTCCTCAGTTTAGGCCACCCTTGTTTTACTCACTAGTCTTAATTTACTTGAAATATTTATTTCCAGGTGCTCGATACATGCTCCCTCGACTGAAGAGATAATAACTACATCGAGTACCCCAATGAATAACGTTTTAACCTAAATAAAGAAAAATTTTTAAACAAGTGTGGCCTAGATCGAGGACTTGCTGTACCAAGTGAACTCAACACTTTAACTACGATTCCGCTATACCTGCGTGATAAGGCTTTTTTGGGACCACTAAAGTCCTGCTTGATGTTTGTTACTTGAACATTGAAATGTAAAGGTTTAGAATGAGAGCATGTCACTATTATCATCTTTCTCTGTATTCCATCAAGGGAATTGATGGATATTATTCACACGTGGGGTTAAATATGATTTTGTGAAAGTCTTTTATTGTACTAGCGTGTACCATATATGGCGCACGTCGCAGTTAAAGTGTTCATACAAGCACTACCCATGGATGACCAGGTGAAATTTTGGGCGGGAGTAATCGAGTGGCTCTGTCACTGCCTAGCGAGTTTTTGGCCCAAAAAAGAGAGGAAGTAAGAAAACTTGCTAATTATCTCATCTGGAAACTGTGCTAAAGGTATGAAGAGCGCACTACTCAGCCGTGTATGGCCTCAAGGGCAAGATGGGCGGGGGAGAAAATTGCTAGTTATGGCCAGCATAGACTCTCACAAATGGACAGCAGCCGCGGCGCACACATGTTACTAAAGACCTGAGATTAGTACATAGCACAATTTTTAGTATAGAGATATGCTAGTTTATAACAGTGATTCATTGCCAATCTTTTAGATAAGCAGAAAAAGACCCGGACTAGAATAGAATCATACATAGTTCGGAATACGATGTGAGTTATTAACTAAACTGAGAAAAAGAACTACTGATTTGAAGCCATAGATTTGCACAGTTTTCAAAGAATGGAAGAACGTTAAATGAGCAGTTAAGAAGATACAGTCCTGCTGAAATTTCCACCAAGGATGAGAGGCTGCCTGTCGCATTTTCGGAGCAATTTTTTACCGTTGTTAGGTTCGGTCAAAATGTTACAGCACCAACTTAGTGAACTCATTACTTTCAGTCGCATCGGGTACTGCAGTGAAAAGATCATTCCAAAGATGAGTTTTTGCAATATAAGTTTTACATATTTTGGCAACTCTCCTACTTCTCCGAAGATCGCATGATTATTAACACGGAATTTGTCTACGCTTCAGTAAAAACTTTCTTTCCGAACTATACAGGAAAATATAATCAAACGGCTCCCGCAAATTGAACGGTTGCCTCTGCCCTTCATCGCTCTCCAAAGAGACCCAAAACAGTCGCTTTCATCCTCGTCTTCATATCCAAGGCTTTTATTCAGATTAATTATTCTACGTCCTCTTCAGCGCGGCGTAATTGCCGTATTGTTCAAAAAATTTTACTGGCAAAGTTACCGCTGAAAAGACTAGCTAATGGCGGTAACCAAGTCTCGTGAATAGCAATTAAAATAGTGCCTTGCGTGTGCAAACACTCGCTGCTTGCCTCCCTCACACTATACTAGCAAAACATCGTATCGCCCCCTGGTGGCGAGGTCGTTTAGCCAAACTATTCTTCCCTTTCAGAGTACATCACTTAAAAATGAACAGCGCTAAAATGTTGCTACCGACTGTAACAATTCTCTTGCTAGCAGAAACACAAAATAAGGTCATTGATTAACTGTTCCTAGAGCATTGTAGATTGGGCGACTTATGCGTGAGAGTGAGTAAGATTGAGCAAACGGATTCCTCATATACTCGTCTTTGCCGTCGTATGCTAAAAATGAGTCCGAAATGAGTGGGTCTCTCCGGTTGTTTTCCTGCCGGGCTTTGTTTTCATGCTTTCTGATGGAAGCCTTCCAGACTTTTTTCCTTGATGGCATTGTTGTACTGAGAACTCTTTTGTTCCTCGTGCTAGGTTTGTTGAGCTACGTTTATGAAGCAACGACACACGCGAGCACTTATGCAAAGGAAGTTTAAATGATTTTATCAGTTGAATAAACTAGTTGTGTACAGCTTGCCGTCACTGCAGGCCATTGTTTGACGGAGGTGTCGAGGTTATACATAAACGCGTCACCAAAGAGACGCGAGCTCTCCGTTGTCGTAAGTCTGTACGTCAAGCGTTGCCACGTATCCTAAAAGTTTTACTTCCGCTGAACAATGTACTTTAATATCAACCTGAACATTCATCAAATCCTAGCTTCAGGTTTGGAGCCGGATTGCATAATTCCCTCTTCTTCAAAGTAAGAAATGGAACAAGATATCATGAAATACTGTATTCTGTTTTACGGAGTTTCGCTACGGTTGTTCTTCTGGCTAACGTAAGAAAAGAAAGCGAAGATTTAGTCTCTCATCTTCGACATATCCAAATCGAGTGCTGCAATTAGTTAAAATTACGCTGCACATTTGCTTGGATCACTTGCTGGAATATTCACTCTATAAATATAATAGACTTGGTGCCAAACTCAAGGTACCCTACCGAAGTAGCGGTGCCAAGTAATGGCACCAAGAGAACGGTACAACAATAAAAAATAACAGCAACTTTAACAACAACTTTATGACCGGCAGAAAAGGCGATTACTTCTCGAAACCAGGAACTTATACTCCTTCATTATCACTCCTTCTTTGGTTCACAAGCAATAAATGCCAAACAACAAATTCGTTTTAGCTCCTACAGCGGCCATGTAAGTTCCAGTCAAGATTCTTTTCCTAAAAAAAGCAGCCAACATTTTTGAACAAGCAAATATGTGCAGGGAGTCTGCGCGAAACTGTTGGTTCTTCCTTCCAACTCTGCCGAATTCATCAGGCGGCCCCGCAGGCGAGGGACGCCACCAACTTTGCTCGTCTGGAAGACCTCGTTTTTCTTGGTTCCTAATCAAAGGTTGGCGTTATTCCTAATTCGTATTCCAAGTCGGCTATATTCGCGTTGAGGCCGGGGTCCGGTAATCGACAATACATGTCGAGGGAGTGAGGACCTGCCGGCGAGGCGCAGCTCCTGCGCAGATTGCTTGCCAATTTTTGCGGATGCCTTCCTTGTTTTCTTTGACGCGTGTCTCAGAGGCCGAATTGTGTTAGTGAGAACACCCGTGCAGGTGCAGAACTGTGTTATTGTGAGAACACCTGTGCAGGTGCAGAACTGTGTTATAGTGAGAACACCCGTGCAAGTGCAGAACTGTGTTATTAAAAGAACACATCTACACGCATATAGAGCTGTGTTAGTGTATATAAGAACACAAACACAGGTGCAGAACTGCGTTTGTGAACATGCAAACATCTATATGTGCCAAACTTATGACAATGATACATTGAATTTTTCTTGCATTTCTGATGGTAAATACGTGACAGTTAAGCCCGCATTTCCACTAGATTCAGCTGCTAGATACTATTGGCTCAGATCTGGCGGATGTCGCTATGATCGAGTACAGAAAGAGACCTCTTCATTATTAGACTATAATCCCACAAGATATAGGGTAGCAGGTACAACTTTAGCATGTTTCCAAACCAGCTATAGATAGTAATGTTTTCTACCAGAGAGTATGTATTGTAGGTTAGGTTAGAGTAGGTTAGGTTTGGCATCAATAGGCCAGGCTAGGTTTAAATAAATTCGGTACAGCTAATGTACAATAGGTGCCAAGCCTAACATAGACAAACATATTCTATCTAAAGCTCAGGCCCACCACACATTATACCGGCATCATTTTCACCAGGCTTTACTTGATCATTTCTCTAAGATCCAGTCTACACGTACGTTAATCTTTCGAACGTGTTCTCCACTCATCCAATCTTCCTAATGTACATACATAGCAGCGTAATTGAAAATACAACTGTGTATATGCCACATAAAGTTATTCAAATGTCAGCCTTCGAATCTGCTTCATCTGCAAGCGTCATAGTTCTTCAAATTTGGAGTGTAATAAAACTGAGAAAACAGTATAATTTTGTGCTGCTCCTAAGGCACAGTAAAACATTAGGACGAGAAGATGAGAGAACACGTCAAAAGACTAACGTAACGTGTACAGACCGGCCCTTAGAAACACTGAACATTTATAAATTGATGTTACGCAATACGTCCTCCTTGACCATCTTGCCATATCTTTATATATCAACATAAAGTTTAATGTCATTGCGCTCATCTAAACCTTCAACCCTCATTTGGTCCTTAATTGTTCTTGCATGGCTCCTTGGCAGAACCAGATAGCAAAATATATAATCTTTACCACAACATTTCAGCAAACATGCAATTGCCTCTATATAATTTTCATCGGCGAAGAAACTACAATGCCACAGCATCGATCTTCAATGCACATATTTACAAAAGACTGCAACTAATTCACTATATGGGCTGCGTACACTGAGTACAAACAGAGCCCAACAAACAGCTTCTATGTTGCCTCCATCTGTGACGCGGTGTCCGCAGCTGGTTTCCTACTTCGTTTTCTTGCCATAGTCCAGGACTCTAACATCTTCAGAGAGGCAATCTAGTGGGATCACACCGCCTCTGATTCCAGCCACCCATAGGGTCAAGCCTGGAACGGTGTCCAGGGCTTCGGGTACTCGAGTGCATCATTAATTCCATGTCCACTGGAATTGGATGGTTCGGGAATCAGCTGACTGTTGCAAATTCCAAAGGATCTCCAAGTTGCTTCTTCCTCTGCCTCGAAGATTCGAGCTCGGTTTCTGTTGCGGCGGAGCTCGCCGCAAGGGAAGGACTGGCGAAGTCTATTGGTCAGCCGACCCTGACGAAACGGAACCAATCGTCGCCAGTCGCCAGCAATAGAGTTATGAACGAGCATCATAATCGGATCGTGGTAGTTACAAGCGTGACACTCTTGTTACTTTCGCAAGATCATGCATAATACCGCTATTTATTTTGATTTCTTCTGCTTCCTTTCACGCTGATGGTCGGTCTTCTTACGGCTTATTATGTTAGGAAAGATATACAAGTATTTCGGAGGTTAGACGTGATGGTAGATCTATGAAATGATTGTTCTGTGCAGCATCGATGATGACGCAACAGTTTGGGGCAAGTAACTTGTTAATATTATTGCTTGCCTAAAGTCCTTTGCAGCGACTTGGGGTCGTAGACACGAGTGGTGCATATTGTGCTCTTGGCGGAGTTAACTTGAAATTTGTACTAATGCAATTATCTGCTGCGGCATTTGAAGGAACTTCATATAGATATTATTGCCTCCATTTGCAGTTTATTTCTCATATTGTACAGATTGTGATATTACGTTATACGAGGCCCAACTTGCAAATACACGCACTGTTCAAAATTTCGTGTATGAATGAAGCATGAAAATAGCTGATTTAGTAGGTGCATCAGTTGTTTTAGACGGCTATAGAACTTTTACTTTTCATAACATCCGTGTATGGGAATCTAATAATTTTGTAACTAATTATATAAGTCTAGAAGAATGCGGTAGTTTTACTCTGTGGGATATATATCGTAACTATCTGAGAAAGCAACGATAAAAGTGACTAATTTTTAGGAGTTCCATCACCTCTTACGAATTTTATCATCAATTTTCACCCAGCCGAGAAACTGCATAGGTTCCTTTTCAAGCTTCTGTTCTAAAAAGCTCACACACTAAATCGCTTAGTCTAATTATTTTTATCAAATGCCGCCCAATGTCAAGATTTTCTCTCTCCATGCACTATGCTTAACATAAATAAAAGATTATGGAAGTTTGAAGAATTGGCAGGGACTCTGTGTATTTACCTCGCCAGCTCCTAAGTCCTCGGTGACCACCACCAGGCCGCGCGCCATTTGTTAGAGGCTCAAGACCTTCTCGACGCTCGCTGCCTCTGGATAAGTCACTTCGTCCAGAATGGAAATGAAAAATGAGTCTTGTGATGAGCGTCGGCCGGCGAATCTGTGAGGAGTCAACTTAAGATTGTTCACCTTCTGTTGTGTGTTGTTCATTATATGACGGTAGTGTTGTTTTAGGTGGAGAGGCCGTGATTTCTTCAGTCGGTGTTGTGTATTCATTACAAGGCGGCAATGAAAAGGGGCTCTGATTTGTGTGTTCATTATATGGTGGAAATATAGGAAAAGGTGTGATGGATGAACACTATGAACGTTCATCGTATGCTTTGTATTATTCACAACATGATGGAGGTAAAATGATATCTATTATATGATATGGTATCTGTAAGATTAATGAGAGGGCCAAGGGGACGGGGGAAGAAAAGATAGCTAACTTAAAATTCTTTAATAACTTTGTAAACGTTTCGCGATCTACCTCGTCACCAGTACTCTGATATAATAAACGAAGAATACAGCAAATGGAAGGAATTTCGATCAGGCCTATAAGGAGAAAGCTCTAACAAGAATGCACAGCTAAGACATCTATCTATTGGAAATACATACAGTGTGTGGATAACATTTAGGTCGTTTAAATCCAGTTTGAGTTGCAGTGATGATAAAATTTCAATTTAGAAAAATTATAGTTGCAAATGTAAAAACACTACATCATCAAGAGTTACCAGTGCATCTGGTTTTCGTTCTTTGCTTGTCCGTTATATGCAACTTTGCACTTATGCGAGGGGAAATTGCGGTCACTGATTCCCTTCATGCGAGAAACTTCGCTCTTGTTCGATTGTACGATGAAGGCGATGCCACAATGCAGTATTTTTTCTTCTTGTTTACAGATTTCTTTTAATATAGATTGCACTATTATATACCATTACCCCGTTATTTTATACATAGTTGAGCATTAGTACAGTATTCTTACGAAAATTTGCCAGACATACCATAAACAGGTTTGAAACGCTGAGTCATGGAACGTAACACTTTTTATAATGTAGATAAATTTGATATATGAGAACTTACCATACGCAAGGTTTTTCGGGACCGTAACCCTATAGCACATAACCAGAACCAAGGGTACACCAAAATGTTCTGCATGAGCTCTCACGGAAGAGTGAGCTAGGCTAGTCAGAATGTGTTGCCTGTTCGACGACTCTTCCCAGCATGGTCTGAGGTCATTCCGTGCAAGGTACGATAGGTTTACCCTTCGTATTAAGACGCACACTGTACTCAATTAAATTTATACATGAGGAAGTTCTGCATGCTCAGCGGAAGTCTCTCCTTAATAAAAAAAAATATATAAAAATAAGGAACTGGTGCAATTTTTTTATCATGACAATTTTAAAATCAGGGCAGTATTTTATATCTCGACAGCAATTACAAAAGCTGTCTCCACAGTGTGCAACTCAGGTTCATAACATATATACACTCGTAGAACTACGAAGACAAATTTTCTGCTGGATGTTGTTTGAAGTGAGGTGCAGTGCATAGCTAAGCAACCTGCTAGAGCTAAAAAGATAGTTGTATAACAGTGTAGAACTTCCAATTAAACAATACTAACCAGTGCAATGTAACACCCAGCGTTGACCCTGTAAATGAATGTTTCACGCTTATTGGTGACATACTTGTGTAGCTACAGGAACATGGCGTGCAGTATTAATTGGTGCAGTCAGACTGCTGCAAGAATATTTTTACGCAGTCGCGATGTAGTCAAACGCCAGCAAGAACGTGGCTGCGCAGTAGTGGTGCAGTGAACCGCCCACAATATCGTCCTATCGTGTCTAGCAAACAAAGGTTGTCACTTGAAGCATCACGGCAAAGTTCTTAAGAAGATAAACCTCTCATTGTGTTTCAATAAACTCAATTGTGCAGTAAATCAATAAGAGTGATTAGAAACAATCAGACGGTGATCAAGGATTCGTATTCGTGTTGGAATCAGACTGGGACCTTCGCGTCTATCAAATTGTTAAGCAAAAATCAAACACGTACTAAAAATGTCTTCATCCACGCCTGTAACATTTAGACATTACGATAGGTAAGCGATTTTTCTGAGTTTGCAACTCATGGTAGATGGGTTTGTCCGATATAATCACGATGACGTTGTCTAATCATGACTTGATCTTTCCCGGCGCATCATTCACTTGATTTGAAGTGTGTTGACTGAGCCGAGGACCTCAGAAAACCTCAGTTCTGGTGCCTTTGTTGGACCCTGACAGCGGAGACATGCTTACAAACAGTGTATAAACTCGACCCTTTCGAGACAGCTCTATCCGTAAAGCTCCTCACAAGTGCAGGCAGATTCAAGTGGAATCATCCGCTACTTCAGATGCCCTTCTTTCCTCTTAGCTGGAGATCCAACGACGCGTCTTGCTGCTCAGAAATGACGGAACACATCGAGAAATGAAAATTCTCTGGTCGAGGCGCTTCCTTCAAAACACTGAGAACGATACAGGAGGAAGCTGAGGTTTATACAATCTCTTCGACACCGGGACTATGTATGTATATGGTCCTCCTAATCCGCAACAAAGTTTTGGTGAGATGATCCAAAAGGTCTGTAGACCACCACTCGATCGGCTCGTCATAAAGCACATTTTAGTCAGAGAGAATTTAACTAATGAAGTATTAGGTGCTTGTTGCAAAGCTACATGCCAAAGTTGCCTATTAACGATAACAGAAGTGTAAAAGACGGTAACTTTACTACTTTACACACGCAGATCGTAGGACAACGCCAACAACACAAGGGCCAGAACTGTTGAGGAAAGCTACGCATAGCTGTATATATGAACTCTTTTCGAGTTCAGTAAGCTCTTTCTGCATCACACCATGTGCGTTTATGTGACTACTCGTGAGAGAAACTTATGATATTTAATGACAGAGTTTGTTTAGTACTTACCTCTAAGTCACTTGCATGGAAAGGCCTTCGTACATCTCTAACAATTTACAGTTTGCCAAGAAATGACCACTGCAGTTAAATTTGAATTGCTTCTATATAGGAGTGAGGCTGTAAACTAGCTATTGGCTAACAACGCAATTCGATTGGAGACTTTGTGTTTCAGTGTTACGTATATCCGCAGTAGCAAACGTTAAAGCGACAGCCTCTCGCAGCATAGTGTACGGATGATTGAGTCCCTTAATTTCCAGACACGTGAATTTTTAGAGCGTTTGGCTTAGTGAGTCGGCATCTCTGGCATCCTTATAGGAAATTCATGGGCATTTTTCGGCTGCTTACGAGTAATTAGCAGTGGCGGTATCGGATAACATAGGATAAATTCCTATAAAAAATTTCCAATTGGGATACAGATGCTACTGAGGGAGTATTGACCAGAACGGGTGGTTGGGAGATGGTACTTTTCTCATAAGCCTTCCGTACTTGACGCTATAGCTCTGATAATCTGTGGTCTAGTGCAGCCGTGCATTCCCTTGGAACCAGCGCCCAGCCGGCATCTCTGCAGCACGAATCATTGAATAGGGATTTCTCACTTTGGGTGTGAGGGCAAATTGACTTACATATCTTAACCTTTGCTCGCACTCTTTACTTCGTATTATAACCCAATCTTCTCTTGGGGAGGAAAGTTTCTGTTGACGGTAACGGTTTTTTCTCAGTTTTAGCCGTAACTAAACCGTATATTAACTGACAACACTGCATCATGAGCACTCTTAAAATTACAGGTTTCACAGAGAATTTTGAGAACTTTTTATGGCTCGGTACCAATTTGGAACATCATCAAGACCTTTATAGACCCTATTGAAGGGCTACTTAAGAAACCATTAAATTCAAGCCTGTTTTAATCTGCTGATCAATTCATTTGGGTCTGAAACGAACCATGGAGCACTTTTCAGATCCCGACGATGCAACATTGAATTTTTTAGTGACCCTTCGAACCGTTGTGTTCCAGTTAGTACTCTCACGAACATTTAATTTTAACCATATAAGTTGAAGTCGCTGGGCGAGATGTAGTGATCTCGCCCTAACTGCAGTTGGTCAGCACTTTCCTATGGTACGGTACCATTTTGTAAACTCTAATGATGCAACTAATATTTAACTTACTTCCAGAGAGTGTATATGAGTGTGAGGTCGGGAGGGAAAGAAGGATAAAACTGTTACTATGAACATTTTTTTATTAGCAACACAAGCAATACCACCTCCCGAAGAAAGCAAGCAACATGTATTTTGTCTAGAGAATCCATGCATTAGGGCGTTCCCACACATGATCAAGCGCAAGTTATTGGAAGATTAAAATAAAAGAACATAACACAATGTGATAGTTGTACGTTAAGAAGTAGATGAGACCAGCGGGCACCAAGAAGAGGCGTTCCGAAGGCTTATCTGAGGCATATGTAGCTTATGGGGTCTCTTGGAGGCATGACTCTCCATGACCCCAGTAAAGTTAACCCTATGACCCTTCTTTTGCCCTCTGAGGGGAACTGAGGGCGAAACTGGCACCTAATATAATTGTTATCAGCATTTTCCTTAATCGGTACAAAATCATACTGCCTCAAGTGAGCCAGTATTATGGTTACAAATAGGGTCAAGAGTGTAGAGAAATACGAATACGAGCCACAGAGCAACCACTTGGCGTACGCGCCGCTCTCCCAGGCAATGACTCTCGATAATGCCGTGAGATCCTCAAACAGAGTCACGTGACTGTGCGCTACAGTGTTATCGCGAGAGGCATATTAATCCTGTATTATGGCCCGATAGCCTTCGTCTGCTGCTATTGATGCAATACTGATAAGCCGAGTCTGGTGCTGGCGACGAGGATTGTGTGTCCTCGCAGAGTCTGCAGGCCGGCAAGTGCTAACTGCTCGTTTGTTTTACTTACTAGTTGGCCGACCTAGTAAACTAGCGGGATGGCTCCTAGGTATTAGCCACCCTTCATCAGCAGAGAATACGGTACCGAGATCAAGCCAAATGAGGAAGCATGCATTGACAAACAAAGAACATTGGGTAACAAGTCAAAAACCACAGCTGAAATTGTGGTAGGCGCACTGAAAATCTTACTTATCAGTTACTTGAAATAGACAAACTCTGGAGTAGATGATGAACAGTTTACCTTTGTTGACATCATATGTCCACGATGATGTCAAATTTTTCTAAACACTCAAAAACCTCATTAGTAGTAGTAGTAGATGCGACAGTTACGTGCACTGCAGAGATAGCTCGTTTCAGTATGCCACTGCCTTGTCCTCCGCTGTTGTATTGCTCAATAGTGTTCCCACTCCTCTGTTGTACTGCTTGATAATTCCACAACCTAATTTTTTTATCGAAGTATGTATTATATGATGCAGAAATATTAACCACTAAGGTGCAGCTGCCAGATCTACTAATAATATGTATTTTTGAACCTGAATTAAGATGTGAAACTGATCATAGTTGAGCTTAGACACTTCAATATTTTTTAATTTTAAAACTGTGTCACTTATTTCAACTGCCGGCTAGCATTCATCCCTGGCTTAGTGAATTCAGCATTTCGTACATTAGAAACAAATTTCATTAAAAATTCGAAATTCACCTTATGATTATTAGCGACTGAATTCACTGTTACCACTTGTCACATTTTTTACAGTATATTTCTAAAGTATATCGCAGCAGCAGCTGCATGTTCACAATAGCCAAGTTTCTCTACAGTCATCATGGCTTTCGCTTCGACTTGTTGCACTAATAAATCGGCAGCAACTTCCAGAATAAACGTTCTTCTATCTTCAAAGAAGCATATAAAAATAAACAAACAAAGTTTCTTCAGCGGGTGGAGAAATATTCACTTGTTGCAACTGAGGCCTAGATAATAATGCAACAAGAGTACGGTAGAGACACAATATGTATATAATACCGAATACATTGTAAATATTACACTACCATCGGTATGTATCATTGTTCACTTAATCAATAGACTAAAAAAATAAAGTTTATGATTTCATGCATGTAATCCCACACTGATCCCAGGCGAGGGCGAACATTGCGTATCGAAACACAATGTGAAGCGCAGGAGAATCAATGAGTTTCGAGTGTCATTTATTAGTATACAGTTGGATCAGCGTCACAAAGAAGGGAGTCTTATCAGTGCGGGCCTGGGAGGGCGAAGCAATCGAGACCCTCTCGGCACACAGCATCTCAGGCCCTTGCTGCTGCTGCGTGTGTTGGTCACTATTGTGTCAGGCAATTGTAGTGTTATTATTATTTAACCCTATATGAACAAACTAGAGCGTCGGTTTCTCGTAGGAAGAACATTATTTAAAAAGTTTACGGAAGCTGGTTCTCAACCCATTAATTACGAATGACGGAAATATCGGTTCCCGAAACGGTATAAAAGATACGCATGCCGCAGTTAATGGGTTCACGGATTACTTAATAACGTCACATAACATGCCTGACGGAGGCCAAGCAATGGGGCGTAATGATGTCTAATATGTAAGATCACTGCGACATGCTCTGTGTGTAACCTAGAAATAAGAAACATTATCCTGTGTACCATATTTCATTCCAATTTTGTAATGTCTATGAGTACTTAATAAAGATTATTATTATTATGACCTGGAGGCGTCAAAAGACAGGTCATTGCAAATGAAGTACAAAACAGTCTCAAGACGCTCGGATTGTTGTGATGAAGAGCAACTAAAAAAAAAAAAAATCAAGCCTAACAATGACACCACCAGTCCACGTGGCTGAACACAGATCCTGGTATTGAATTCCATGCTGACACAGAACTGAAAATGAAGCCTCGACCGAAGTGGAGAGTTTGGTACCGAAGGCCTCCAGCGTGGGCAAGTGGCCATCGGCCACAGCCGCATAATAGGAAGATTAGATTAGATAGGCGACAGTAGACGAAGCAATAGGCCCATTAACAAAGAGACACCAGAACTTACGCCGGCCCTCTATGAGCTATTGCCAATATGTCAGTAAGATATACGTAAATGACTGAAAAAAAAGAAAAAAGGGAGGACGAATCTCAGCCAAAGGTACGGTACATGCACGCAAGCACAATTAATAGCCTCTGATATGCCGAGCTTCGAGGCGGTAAACTGTGTAGTTGGAGCGGAAGAGAGAAGAAGATAGATTAAGGTGGCTTCAGAAGCTTTGGCTATTACGAGTTTGTGACTCCTAGAGGAGGAGTTCTTAGCTGTGAAGGATGTCTCTCCCAATGTATGTCAAGGCGATTTTTAAACGCGTTGAGTGTCTGCGCACCGACACCGTTGGACGGAAGTCTATTCCAAATGCTCACTACGAAATTCGGAAAAAACTGCTGATTTAAGGTTGTTCTTCGAGCATTATGCTTGAGTGTTTGACCGTTGTTTCGCCGGCGATCATTAACGTCTCTGTAAAAGAGTCCCGTTGTAGGTACGTCGTTGAAGCCATTCAAATACTTCAATGTTTCTAATAGTTGCCCCTGAGTCGTATTAGCTCGAGAGAGATCAGGCCCAGTTCTTTCAGGCGACATTCATGCGACTTGTTTCGCAGCTGAGGTATCAGTTTCGTTGCTCTGCGTTGGACTCTTTCCATGTTATTGACATCTTTACACAGATGTGGCGACCAAAATTGAACAGCTAATTCTAAGTGTGGCCGCACTAACGCCTTGTACAATGGAATGATGATGTCCTCGGACTTGCATTCAAAATTTATGATGATGAATCCCATTACTCTACTTGCCATTTTCACACTCTTGTCAACTTGCTGACTGTGTTGTAGTCTGTTCGTAATGGTTATTCCCAAGTCACGTTGTTGGGTGACAGCAGCCAATTCCGTCCCTTTAAATTTCAATTGGGTTGGAGGGTTCTCCAGCCCTACGTGCATTACTGAACATTTGTCGACATTAATACTCATCTGCCACGTTGTGCTCCATTCCATGCGGTGGTTAAGGTCTTGTTTGAGCTCAGCTCTTTTCGTGGCAGGATGACATAGTTTAGTACCATTCACAAATATAGTGATTTTACTACGGATGATAAGATCGAGATCATTGATGTAAATTGTGAACGGAACTAGGTCAAGCACGCTACCTTTTGGATGATACTCGTCTTTCCTCCAAGCTTCACTCGCTGCTGCCGACCAGTAAGCAATGCCCAGATCCAACGCAAATAGATAGATATGAGAATAAAAATTACCCATGCTACATAATAAACAATGATACTTATCGCAATGTTAATGTAAAAGTCTCTTATAGGGCAATACTTTTGACACCACAATGACTCAGGAGACTTGTCTCACCATCTGCTGATACCAATTGCTCTAGACCTGCTACGCTGTGAAACTCAAGAAAGAAAATTATATAGTATACTAAAATTTCCTTCAGTAGAGTAATCCACATCTATGTTTCTATTTGCAGAGTTATTGCAAATATGCATTCACAGATTGATGTATATTATTTTTATAATTATTCTAAAAACAGATATCTTATTAACCAGCAATCTATGATTATTCGCTAAAAATAAACACTCCTGCAAATTGCTACGTAACTTAGAAATAAGGAATCCTGGTCTATTGTTGCAGAGCACATAGCAGCTGCAGACTTGGTGAGTTGTTTCCACTGCGAGTGAAGGAGGTCATCGTAGTAGTGGTCGCCAATATCCTCCGTGGGTTTCTAATTAAATTCCCAGCCATGACGGATGTGGTGTCAGTGTGCAAGTAAGTGTCCTGATGATAACAGATTATCTTATTGGCGGGCGGTCCAGTCGTGACATACCTGAGACTGATCTGCATCGATTGCTTGACCATCACCAGCTGGTGTAATATAGTGAGTCACCTGCCCGTGAATGGTAGGTTTATTTAATTACTGTACCATCTGGCGTCGGAGCAAACAAGAGCTATATTCGCTGTCTGCACGCTTCGGCGGCAGAGTTGTAATAAATTCGTTAAGTTTCTTTAATGGTTTCGCATAAGGTAAAATATAATTATGGTCGCTTGGTGACGAGAGCATGTGTTGTTTGTGTCCGACAATCTTCCTCTCGTAATGCAGTAGCTGTGCTTATAGATTCTGATGGTTTCGTAAATATTGATAAAATGTGAGTCGTAATATTGCATACTTTTACGCTTATATCCAGGGTTTATAATATATAAGCAGCCCCCACACTGGCCAAACTAGTCCTCACACGTTTCTTGTGACCCAACACTGGCCACACTAGTCCCCATATATTTTTCCAGCCACAACTATGGCCACACCAGTCTCCAGACACCTACCCAGCTCCCACACTGGCCACACCAGTCTCCAGACACCTACCCAGCTCCCACAGTGGCCACACCAGTCTCCAGACACCTACCCAGCTCCCACAGTGGCCACACCAGTCTCCAGACACCTATCCAGCTCCCACAGTGGCCACACCAGTCTCCAGACACCTATCCAGCTCACACACTGGCCACACCAGTCCCCAGACTCATCTCCAGCTCCCACGTTATCCACACCAGCCCCAGATCCCACGACAATCAGGCACAAGTACTGTCCTCATAATCCAATGCTGCCCCCCAAGTCCCGCGCATCTTCTGTAAAGCGCTGCCGTCCACAAACACTCGAGATAGCAAGGTACACACTGCCGTGTCAAATGCCGCATGGCTTGCTGCTTTTCATTGCTTTTAGCATTTATATGAGCTTAGAATTTAATGAAAGCTGCCTTACTCCATATTGCCTCTGCGTGGAGGGCCTCATAGCTGTGACTCCAGGATTGTTGCAGTGCGAATGTCCGTGAATTTCCGGAGCAGCAATGACGGTGAATGTGAAGGTTCGTAGGTTGAAGCCAATGTAATAGCTTTATGAGAGCAAGCACATCTAACTTTAAGTTACGGTTCATTGCGATACACCCATTTTTGTTTCATCAATGTAGACGTTTATAGCTGTTTTTTGTAAAATGCTTCATCTCGAAAGCTTTTAAGAATTATAGTTTATATACAATAATTCGTCCGCTTTACGAGATATGTGGTTTTCTTGCACGTACCTTATGCGCGGCGGCTGAGTGGACAGAGCGTTGTGCTCATGATCTTGTAATCTAAGCTTCGCTTCATTACAAGAGAGGTGAAGGCTTCCTTGGGACTGCAGTGTCAGCGATTCTGACATTCACAATGCGCTGTGAGGGCACTGACTTAAAGGCGGTGAGGACAAGGGAATTGCAGTGTCATATGAGTCCTTCGTCATTGATGACAGAGCTCTAAGAAGAGTCTTTTATCAACAGCAGTCAGCTAGGTCTAGCTGGCCATGACCTGCAGCGCGAACTAGTGCTTGTTTCTTCCCTAGTTTAGGTGTGCAATTACGGTGACTCTACTTTTACCATACAGCTAATTATATTTCAATTTATGTTTTTGTATATAAATATAAAACCCCTGTGACGCCTTCCAGTCGCTTTTTCTAGTATCAAAACTAAGTGCCCGGGATTCCATGAACGGACAATACAAGCTCAAATGAAATATTAAGTAGCATCAGAATGCCAGAAACACTGCTGGGAAGAATCCCCAGAAAGACATTCACGGATGATTTTAACGCCTGTAGATTTGGAGGGCACAACACAAATCCTGGTGACGAATTCCATGTCCGATTTAGCAATAAAAAATACCGAGTGAGCTGATTAGTTTTGCACATAGTCTTCGCTGTAGCGGTGTAGGCCTCTGTGGCAGCTCGTGCGTTTCTTCTAATCGTTACTTTTGGGCTGGTTTAGAAGGTGCAGTTTGCAATGTTGAGTACCTTGTACAACATACATTAAGCAGGCAGCACTTCGCCTATACGGGACCTATTCACAATATCACCCAGAACACTCGCTGAGCTAACTGGCAGCAGCTGCATCCAAGACGGGAGAATAATAATCCAACACAGGTAGCAAGAATGCAAAGCAGCTTTTACGGACTGCATAACTGTCAGCAACCACAGCCTTGACCCTATAGACCAGAAGCTCAACCCTATTCGGAGCGCGTGACTTCATTAAGGCGTCAAACATGAGCCTCAAAACATCTTATCAAAGAAGACACCGACAATCTCCAGAAAGCTAATCCCTGCAGTAGAGTATTATGTTCCGAGGGGGATAGTGAGGTAAAGTCAACCGAAACCGACTGACAACCAGTTTTTCCGTCATTTAGCTTCATACATCAGTCAGAGCATCACATATTGATGCGTGACTGGTTCTTATGTAAGCGAGGACTGGGAAATACCATAACGCACACTAGCAGTGCAAATCATCGTTGCCATAACGGCATTCTAGAAGCTGATTTACGGTTTTAGCTTTTGGGGCGGCCCAGAATTCTGTTAGGGTAGTGTTTTCCAGGGATAAAGCATGTCACTTGTGCCATAAGAAATTGCAAGAGACCGAGTACGCTACCTTGACGAATGCTCGAAACAACCGAGGCTGAAGTTCTCAAGCAACCATCCACAGATGCTGACTGAGCTCATGAATCAAAATCACACATGATTGACCAAACCTTCCCACCTACACTAGATGACACTAATTTTTACAATAGACCCTATTCAATACTGTACTGATGTTCAACTGAGCAAGACTCCCCTAAGAACGACAATTGAACAGTGACTGCGTATTTTTATGATTATTAAACTTTCAGACAACGACGGCTAGAATATACAATGTCAACAAATGCGACACAAACAACAGAGCGTCGCGAGAACCCAAACCCTTTGTGTCCGCCAACTGACCCATTGACAACAACTTCAGCTAATCGTCTCAACTTCTACGCCACAAATTTCCCCAAAACCTTTAACAAAATTAGACGTGAACGAAAAAGGTCAAAAATTGGCAGCGTTTGGTGACTCTGGACCCGTAGGAAAGACTGCAATATTCCCAGTACAACAGCCAAGAAAATTTCCTGGCCGGATCAAGTGCTGCAAATAACATTGCATAAGCAATAGCTTTTCCTGCTTCCCTGCTTTATTCGATTCACTCTGATCACTATCTTCAAAATTTGACGATGTATCAAGTCAGTTCATTACCTCTCACAGCATCTGACTACGTTTTGGAATAATTTTGAGCTCGCACGTATCATTGCTTTGCATATGTAGTTTTTGCTGTCCCTAAATTACTTACATAACTTATTCAACAACTGGTGTTGATAGATTATAACCGGAACGCTTGGTGGTTTCCTTCATTCATTCATTACTGGCGAGAGTCAACGGACAAAGTTAGGCAAGTGGTCGCATGTGTGTCAAGTGTTACTACAAGCGGCCAATATTTCGCTGGGCGTGTGCAATAATAGGCGAGCCTTTGTGCAGTGCAGATAAGCCTGCGGACTGACACGTGACGTGCAGTCAATATTCGCTGACACTTTGTGCGCACTCCACGTATCCCTGCAGGGAGGGGGGATCCATGGCTGCACGTTAGTGGGAGCCAAATTTTGCACTACGTATAGTAACTTAAAATACTTATTAAGACTGTGGGAGTGATATAAAATCTTAAGGCGACACAGACCTCTAAAATTGTCAAAAATTGCAAACTTTTTTATTACATATTTCCATTCTATAACTCTTTAGAAATCATGGAAAAGTTAAAAAAAACATAATCTCAATTAGTTTAGGCGTGACACAGGATTGAAAACATGAGCATATTATAATTATAATGACTTACCCAAACTTTGAGTGGGCGTACTGAAAAATGAGTTTCTGTATTGAAAAAAATCATGAAAAATTCATTTTTCTTCCTATTTATTTGAAATTTGTCATGAATACTGCTATAAGTAGTAGGTACAGACGTATTGTTCGCAATTTTTGATCAAATATAAATTTACAGATTTATTAGACCAAAAACATGTTATATACATGAAAATATGAATTTTTGCATGGTAGGTGAAAGTAGGACCTTATATTTCATAATATGTGAAAATTATCACAAAAAGCGAACCATACCTTTCTTAGTAACGTCCTCAAGTTCAACCATACCAAATTTTATGTCTCTAGCACAATTATTGACGGCGTGGTCATCTTTACCGTCAAAGATGACGTCATCATTCAAAGATGACGTCATAGATGACGGATCACTTTTTCACTCATACATGATGTCAGAAATCATATTTGAAATACACTCTGTATATTTCAGGTCAAAAACACCAATATTGTATTTAGTATGAATTTTTTTCACTAAAGAGGTCTGTGTCCATAAATACTCATATATATATATATATGAGTATTCCTTTGGTAATGCTACCCATTGCAGTCAACGTGACAGGTAGAGCATTCAACTGCATTGAGGTATAAAGCAACCTGGACAGTGATTAAGAAGATATCGTACGTTCAAAACCAAAGGGAGCGGAAAATATGAATAAGAAATAATAAATATGTAAGAAAGAAATAAGTTAATAATGAAATGCAATCGATGGGTAAAAATGAAATTCATTACACTGCGGATGACGCATATTTCTGATTATCGGTTGTTTATCCCCACAATACTCTCAAGAAAAGCTTGAAGCTGGGAAAAACTCAAAATATACATGAGAACACTTGATCACCGTGCAAGCTTTCGTTGTTAGCCGTAATCTGAGCTGTTAAATAATTTCCGGGATTTTTTTTTCCGGAAAAAGGACAATGGGTTAAGAAACAAGCTACATGCTCACATACTATTCTGGATAGCTATACTTTGATATTTGAGTGTAATGATTCGTTTCGTTATACAGTATAGGGAAGTTCTTCGTTTCTGAAAGGACCTATGAGTAGATTTCCTGTATCCTTTATATCATCGTACTCGTTTATCGTTTTCACAGGTTTTGCGGTATAGCATAATGATCCGCAGTGTGGCATACTGCTGGCATTGTTGCCCCTACACCCACAACTGCGCCGTTCGGATACCGCAGTGTGTATTGTAGCTTTCAAGTATTTTGAGATGCCAAAAGGTCCTGTTTGGTCTCAGTGATGCGTGTGCGACACAGCCATGTTAGCTCCAACAACAGCGAGCGCCGAAGCTCTGTCGTTTTTGTTTTGTTTCTGTAAACATAAAAATATTGCAATCGTAGGCGTAAACAAGCGAAAGATCAGATATAGATTTATTGTTTGTTAAATAAAAAAAATTATATATTCAGCGTACTCATTAGCGACTGCTTTTATTATCTTCAAGTCATAAATTATCCTGCTATCTTTCGGCATTTTACTGTGAATTAAGAAAGTAAATTGTTAACTAGAGAAGCACTCCGAGAGCCCAGATATGCATGGAGCACAGCAACGCATGCGGAAAATATGTATTGGTGCTGAATCCAGGATTTCATTTTGAACATCACCAAAACTTAATCATCTGTTTCTATATATATATACAGTAGCTATATAGTATTATTTCTGACAGTTTTTGCAACTTTCATTAAGATTCGTTTGTAACTTTTCAAGTTATATGGCCAAGAAAAAAAGAGAACATATAGTCATACAAACAGTTGGACGGATTCCCAGCATAAATTAAGGCGATTTCAACTGGGCAGCGAAATAAAGCCTTCAAGGCGTCACTTGTCTGAATTTTCAAACAGGTGCTCAGGCTTCGACTTGTTGTTTCAAGTTTCAGACATTCATCTTCACTCAGTTACTAGTCAAACTTCCATCAACTTAGTCTTCTTTGTTAAAACATAATTGGGCCACTTCTATCTCAGAAATATAACAGGATGATTCAAAGTGACGATGCTAAAGTTCTTGTCTGCATTTCCGGAGAAGTCAACTGCGCTTGGCTTGGATCGACTTTGGCCACCCAGTCGAACGTGCCCTTAATTTTCGGTTCCTACTACCATGCCTGCCATGTCATGTAAATTTCATGGAGATCCGTCTATAACTTTGTGAGTTACCTTGATGGCAGAAGAACAGAAAAACTCCGATAAATACATAAGCTACTTGGAGGAAGTAATTATCATCAAAGTATATTTTCAAGCTTAATGTAGAGGATAAAATGAGATGCAGCTTGTCTTAACTTGTACCAGTAACCATCAAGCACCAGAAGAAAGCAGAACAAGGAGTGCAGGAGTGTAGGTATAGGGTAGCAGCTATAGTCCATTTCATAAACACAAATAAAACTCAAATGTTGTACATAACATGCTATGTTTTGCTCTGTAACGCCAGTATGCATTGACTGCAGTTGCTGTACGTCATAAGAGCCATCCTGCCTCCCCCTCCCCACGGGCGGGGGCCCGGACTTGTGTCGAGATGAGCCAAGCGTCATCCCAAGTATCGGAACACACTGGACCATAACCGCGCCTGCGTGCGCACCACAGGCACACAATATCCTCTTTCGAGTGATATCGAGTGGCTCTTGATCGAGCAAACCGAGAAATGGCGCCCTAATCCTCTCCTGACCGAGAGAAAAGGTGTTCCCACTTAGAGATGCTCATATGACAAGAGGCACCAAGGCTCTCTCTCCACAGGGTGATCGATGTGCCTACAGAAAAATGAGATGACAAATTCTTTCTGACGAAGGAAGCTACTTACTTGAATTTAGCTATTGCTGGAAAGCAGTTAAGTGTGTAAACAAAGAAAACTTCTGATCACTTACTACTGATCAATAACTGACCATTTGGTATAACTAGTGTTGGGATAGAGCTCAGTGATAAAGTGAAGTTGGAACGCGTTTGGCGAGAAAATATCTGCATTTTGGGTTTCCAAGGTCAATTACGTTCATACTGCGTTGTTTCTCTTGTCCAATAACGTGCTAGAACGTCTGTGCAAGACACGTAGCCAACCTTAATACGTCATGAAGAGCTTTATCAGTTTATCCGTCTCTTCAATATGTCCAGAGTCAATTAGAGGATTGCAGACACTATAAGGACTTGTGTAAAGAAGGATGTGACTTGCATGAGAGCATGTCTTTAATTGTTCACTGTCGAGAGTCAAGAGATTCTCGAGTGCACGTCACTGATAGCAGCCGTCATGCGGAATATGACGCAAACCGTTAAATTTATTGGTTCTTTAAGCCATGTGACCCGATTGATTGTCTTCATTGAGAATCTCAATAGGAGGAAAGCAGAACAAAATCTTCTTGCTTATATTACTGACGCTCAAAAATGTAATAATTTCACCGTTCCTAAAATACTGGAATGCTTGCTGGTTATCACAATAAACTGATCAATCAATTTTATAATATTTCCACATGTCCAGAATGGCAAAAATGTTAAACCATGTGTCTGCCGATGTAAAATTATGTAATTCAATCTTGTCTTCACAATCGGTGGACCCTGACTGTTCTCTAGTGTAAATCAGCAGGTCAACTGTCAATTTTCTCCCCATGTTGGGCTCAAGACAGCGTACGTCATGTCTCTGAGCCCTTAATATGATAGACACAACATCCAGAAGAAGGAATAAATGTGCGTTATGACTAATATTGTTATCAACTTAGTTAATGTATAACTATGAGCAGTTGCAGTGCGCTACAACTCTGTCTAATTTATTCATGAAGAATCAAGCTACACATAAACATTATGAAAGACGGAGTGGAGCAACGGCAACATTTGCAGTTGTAACATTTGTGTCCCACTGCCGCCCTAACAGAATTCTTGACCGCCCCAAAAGCTGATTCAAGGCCCAAAATTCTGATAGGAAAGGAAAAGTATGGATAAAATCAGGTGAGTTGGGTAAGATACTCATTCTCTCGTGTTACTTTGTGCAGTTAGCGATTGATGACAGTGGTGGCCAAACAGATAGCTTAAGGCTAGCTTTGAAGCTAAATCACTGGTCACGGACTGCAGTATCACCTCTACACAAGATAGGCCGCGTGCGTAACGTCGCCTGGACCTCGTCCGAAGTATCATCAAAGGTATCAAAGGTAAGGTACAAAATTCACTACCATCAAGAAAGATGAATTAAATGACCATGACTAACTTTTAACTCCATGCAGTATTATAAGTGGTTTGATTCTTCAGTCAAATCATAGGTGATTTAGCTGTACTCATCTGCTGCTGAAGTTCTCCTGCCACGACCAATTAAGTTGCACAGTCAAAAATTAGGTTAGCGTCCGACCATTAAGCAAACTCTTGAGCCTTGAGTGGTTAGGTGAAGTAGTTCACATGGAGTGAGAGACTGCCACGATGTCCATTAGCATATCTGTGAGATATCCTCTCTGATTTGATAAACAACAAGGGTTTGTGATGTTCGGGGCACTTGAGAGCATAACACCTTTGCATCATATCACAATAGGTGCTCCATCGATCAATAATACAGTGTGAAGCTATTCAGAAGTGTATTGGTTAAGAGGTAAGGGGGAGAGGGAAGGTGTAGGTGCATATGCAAGCATACCTATATCCATACAGCTTTTATTTAAACGATATAATTTACTTATATACGAAGACTTACAAGTAACGTAACTTTGCAAATGAACTAAAGCTCTAAATTGGAATATGAATGCAGTAAAGAACTTACAGTGGACGAAAAAAATTTTGGTGGAACTTTTAGTGTAGTGTTTTGGATGGCACAAAAGTTTCTCCTACTAGCACAGCTCAAGGATACGTGCACTGTGGAGAGGATTCAAAGGACGCTAGCACAAGTGGGCCATCGGCATAAGACAAGGGGCGTGCAGTGCATACCGTCACCTGGACCTCTTCCGGGCACTTTTGAATAATATCAAAGTACTAGAGGGCCCGCGCTGCTAAAAATGACGGCGAGGAATTTGTCATGAACCTTCTTTATTGTTCATAAATAAGTTATTGATATGTTTCGGAAGGATACGTTGCAACGGCCAACTAAAATTACCACGTGATATGAGTGCCTGCTGTTTCAATTCATCCGTGTAGTAGGCCTCTTCCTTCCCTTGCATGGCATGCAAAAAAATCCATTTGTATTAGCAAACAGCGAAGCATTGCTGAATTGAATTAAATTCCCTAACGTGCATCCTGTGTAAGGAAAGAAACAACTTCAGTACATTAAAATTTTTGCATTCAAGTGAAAACTGCTTCATCAAAGGGAAAATCGCTTCTCCTGTGCTCCGTTGATGATCTACTCAATTTATGAGCAGTGAATTAATAAAAAATATAGTTTCAATGAATAGAGAAAGCAATAGAAATCTGCACTCAATACCAACGGTAATAAATATTTTCATTGTATATAGACTTCGAAGTTGGCTGGGCAAGAAGTTCATTCAAATGTAACGTTAAAATACATTGGCCATCATTTGCGACTTTGTGCATATTTCACCTGTTTTTAATGAAGCGTGTCAGGATGACTACAGTCTGAAACCTGGCTTAATTTGTTAATATAAGACGTGCCAGAAAACGGACAGATAAGCAGATAATTACTCATTGGTGTTTATTATATTATCGATGTACGTGCTACAGATAAGCATAAGAATAGATTCAAACTAGCTTTTAGTGAGTAGATTGTAGGTAGATGAAGATGCAGAATATATAGTGGGGCTGCGGTGGGGCTGTTAACATCCCTACTGTCTTACTGTCACTGTGCAGCCTCGGGGGACGTCAGGAATTCCCTATGCGCTTCAGTATAATAGCAGCACTTACGTTCGGCTACGCGCCGTTGCACAAGCGAAACCATGTAGCTACAAACACAACAACAAACCAGTGCGTTGCTTGTAGTGTTACTATACTTAGTGCTGTATGTGTAGAGGCACGTGGTTGCCTTAATATACCTGATCGTTACTGATAATATTTTTGAAAATCATTGATCATTAAAGACTTTTCATGTTTCACCCTATTTTATTCAGGCGCTGAAAGGATTCTCTTTCCAATGACAAGCACCATAGAGATAGAATCTTTGCAAAGAGCATGCACAGTCAAAGTAAGATACAGGGTTAATACAACCAAGTTTTTTCCTCGATAATTTCGAGTACATTTTCAATTTTTACCCATTTTTTATTTATATTTTTAGCGTGGACCCTGGGCCTCGGATCTTCCCTGGACATGGGCCTGCTGTTCTATTTATCGCTCACTAGCTAATCTAACCTAATTGGCTACGACGAATAAGAATCATTTTCTTTAATCAGATAAACTTTAACAAAAACACAGAGAAGGGGTGAATTGTATGTAGGAGAATTTAAAATTCTAATTTTACGTTACGAGGCTGCTAACTATCCAGCCCATATAAGACAAAATAAAAGAGGAAACTATGTGCCTGCAGCGTGTCACGGAACCCAATTGGCTCCAAATTAGCCCTCTCGTTGCAGCAGCGTTTGCGTGCGAGGATGTATCGGCTTATCTACTCGGATGTTTATTCATTTACCGAGCGTGTTGGTGCAGCCTCGTCGATGCTTACTTAATGTGAGGGCCGCAATATGGCCGGGCGTCTTGATGCTGAGGGACTGAGCTGTGGTTCAACATTGTCTCGACCTCAAAGTCCGATTGGTCGTTAGGTCAGAACGTGCCAGAAGAACCGGGGACAGCAAACGCACGTTTGTGTCTCACAGAGCAACTTTTGTGTGATTAATTCCGACCCTGGCATAGGAATATTCTCTCCTCAGCTCTGCAGGGCGGTTGTGTTAGCTCACTGTATACCTTTTTGACGGTACAGTTCAGTTAAAGGGAATGGGATTGCTGCCCAAAGAATAATCTTTTTTCAACTCTAGTAAATGTTAGCCCCGTTTACTTATTAAGAGGATGTAATTAAATGATCGCTGCTCTAAAAAATATAGGCAACTAAAAGCATGTTTCCTCAGCTATACTGTTGCTCCGCTACTAATTTATAGGGTTACGCTCATCGTTTTTTGTAAAAATTCATATGCAGATTTATCACTGAAGTTAGACAGTAGGTTAGATTTTGACTGAATTACGCTGGATGTTCGCGCCATTTCCACCGTGGATAAGCAATTACTGCAATCATACCAAGAGCGAAATTCTTCTTGCTTCTCCTTCATTCGGTTGTTCCACACGCAACTCATCACACTCACATCCCCCATATTCATCATATCACTCGCGCACATCCATACATGCAGCAGCAGGAGCTGCGTGTCAAGCAGACGTAGGTTCCCTCATTGGGTTGTCACTAATGTAAGTTCGCTGTAATCCAGGAGGCGCTCACAAGAGTCGCTCTCCGAGTGTTAAGAGACTCCCAAGCTTCTTGGAGGCAGGCGGCAAGAAAGAGGGACGAGTGCTTCCCTCTGAATAGCGAGATGAAGCCCTTTCTTTATGGGATTGTATTATGAAGGGTCTAACTTATTATACTAGCTAGCTGCCTCGCGAGTAACTCAAAGTAACGCCTTGAGAAGCAGACAGAAAATATAAGAGTTAATTTGAAGAATTAAATATTTCTGAGATTAGAATATCTTTGGTAGGAGGAACTAAGCGTAATATTACTGTACTTTTAGCGGTACTAACTGTTACTGTACTAGTAGCCTTTGGTAGTAGGAGTTGAGTGTGTTTTGTAACTGCGTTGTTCGAAAGAAAATGCAAAAGAAACTGGTATAAAATGCTGAGAGCTATTAAACACCATCAGTATAAGCTCAACAAAGTTAGCTAATCAGTCTCAGAGGAATCATTAAATTGAGGGATATTGAAGATAGGCACCTTCTACTCTACTTTTCCTATTTTCATATCAGTATACCAACTCAGGGCAACTGTGCAGAATCTTTGAAAAGAGCTTCAGTTATATAGAAAATTAGAAATAATAAATAAATAATAAATGACTAAAACAGAATTAAAAAAGAAATTAACTGCTAGCTGGTTGACCATTCCCACTGTCAGGAACAAACAGATTCTCATTTCTTATTATATCAGTTCGATTTCTTGAGGAGGAAGGGAGGCCGTGAGAGAGAGAAAGGGTCTCTCAAATAGAAGACGTCGTTCAATATCATTAAAGAACTAGATGCACTTCTCTACCGTATATCTAGTTGAAAATGATTCACTTTACGTTTATCTGTGTTTGGTACAATGAACTCCAATTGTCTTATTATCTGTCAGTATTAGATTAATAGTTGACAGTAGATGGCGGAATGACGGGCCGATTCTCAGAGAGCAGCCAGAACTTACGCTCCGGCCCTCCATGCGCTATTGCCATAATGTCAGTATCATTTAATTATCTGAGGAAGAAAACAGGAGAAGAAACTCAAATCAGCAGCAGGAGATGATCTTGCAAGCACGATTAACTGCTGCAGATCCGCGGAGCTTGGATACGTTATTATACTTAAATGTCAAGGTCATACAATTAAGAAATTGGCCCCAGGTATCACCAGACCTGTACCCACCGGTGATATCATGCGGCGTGGTGGCAGATGGTCGATATTAGGAGCATAGCATGGGTACAGAGTGTTGGAAGAGTGGGTTTATAACAATGAACATAGATTTGAAAAGTGCTTGTGGTCGTTGGGTTTCAAAGCTGCAAAATTTTGTTGAAACTGTCAAGGAGCCTTACACTGGGGTCACACTATACATTCGCACCCTCAGCTAATGAGTGTACGGCCTACACGCATATCGTCCATGCTACCATAACTTTGCTACAGACTTGCACTGTGTGATCGAGATGAGTGCGAGCGGGAAATTCGCTCATTTACTGAGCGTGCGATTGCTATAGTATGCATATTAGCCCCAGCATAAAATCCTCCAATCTAAACAGGTTCAGCTTCTTTGCTCTTAAGAAAGTAGAAATGGTTAACCAAATTTCGTTCAATTTCCTTTGCTGGTACAATTGAATATGCAGTATGGAGGGAACACGGTACAGAGAGCAATTTCTCTAAAATTATCATGGTCCACGCCAGTGCAAACAACTGTAAAGTATGTTGACCCATTTGTTAGCATATATGACGGTTAAGTCCCTCAATAACGTTTGACGGTGAAGACCCTAAATAACATGGGATGGTAAAGTCCATAAATACCACGGGTCTTAACGTTCCCAAAAGCACACTTCTTAGGAAACAGCTGTACAGTGTAACAACGCATTGACACAAGGCGACTATCGCCCACATTTTAGCCTTTAAGTGAGCTGCAAAGTATACTGACCCATTTTGAGAAAACGCAAGAGTAAAGTAACAAGTGCTCGGCTGATGTAACAAAATAAAGAAAGTAACGAGGGTGTTGTTGTCATCAGCTCGTCCCCCTACACCACGAGCGCCTGCAGCGGAGGGGCTCCTGAGTGCCGTCAGGTTTCATGCACTGCTGATGAATTACAACGCATTGTTATCATTGTTTATGGGAGTGTGTGACCCGCCTCCCAAGTCTGCCAATTATAGGCACACCATAAAGCGCGGAGCGTGCCGGGCCGCGGAGCTGTGCTGCGTCCGGCGCGGTCCGCCCCGCAGAGGCGAGTCTGTTCCTGACAATAATTAGTTCCGTGCATAATGGATCGTGTGGTGGTGCTTGGGTGCATGCATCACAGAGTCTAAGTTTAAAAGTCTGTCTCGAAGAATAGTTCCTCCAAATGGATGGAATCTTTCGCACTTTGTTCTCAGAAGAGCGCGGGCCTGAGTTGTTCTATCAATACGAAGCTCTAGCTAGTGCTTTAAAGTTTTGGCCTACAAGAAAATGAAACATGAGCTAAGATAAGCTTGATGTCCAAAGTGCAACAACAACAAATAGCTAAAGTTGAGTAAAAGATTCGAGTTGAAAGCCGTTACAGGCCGACTCTTAATCGGTCATGTGTCATTACCAAAAACTAAGTAGCTAATAAGATGACATCTCAGCAACAATATGTGGAAAGCATCCAAACTTGTTTTAATTTCAATACCGATTGTTGAATACGCAACATCATTGCGTCCAACATGACCGTTCGGTCCTGTTTTTAGCAGGGCTATTCTCACGAAAGTTGATGCTTGATGCAGATAGTAGAGTGATCTTGATAGATTCTTATTTGGGTTTAATCTGTTGGTGCTATACAGACTTTCGGAGCGCTAACGTAACATACGAATGGGCGTGTTATATGGTACCTGAATATCTGTCTTGTTATCGCAACTATTAGTGCAGCAAATGGATGTATAGCGGCATCCACGAGCTTCGCATTATTCCCAGAGAGACTAACAACGCTGTTCCCGAGTCACTTTGGGAATGGGCCTATTGGTTCGTCTACTGCCGCCTATCTAATCTATTCTGTTTGACAAGTCACAGCTTACAATTCTTCTATTTCAAAGCACTGACTCATCTAAAGTTTGGTTCCTGGTCGCATACAGCGCCATTGCTTATTATTAATTATATTACAGTGCCCCCACTTATCCTTTTTGTTATTTCTGGTTCGCTGTATTTGTATCCTTGGCAGGTGACAAAAATTCCTAGATTATTAAGAAGGGGAGAAAAGCAGTCATCATTAACAGTGATCTACGAAGAGAGTAAAATTAATTATATTTTAGCTATTAGTATTTTTAACTGCTGGCTAACTGTAAATAGGCCGTACAGCCGAGGACTTTTTTCTAATCTCTTGTGACTAGAAAAATTCTGCAATAACTTACTTAAGAGAGGAACCAGGATGGTTGTCGTGCGGTTTTTTTTTTTTTTATACAGAACTTCCACTAAAAACTCGGCATTTTTTTACTCTGAAGAGGTCATTACAGAAAGAAACACGGTGAATATGTCCATCGATTTGATGCCTCAGGCTTCGTTATGTCTTTGGTGAGGGGCGAGGGACGGTCTCACAAACACGCGCCTACGCGCGCGCGCCAACCCTCACCGCCGCGAGACTATTGTCGAGGCCCTCAGCGTCTCGATCTCGTCACCCCAAGAGGTCACGTGCCTCTTAAAAATCTGGCCATAATGTGCCCATTGTGACCAAACACATGAATGGCACACCACAATAGTGATCGCCGACGCCTACAGTGCCGCCGACAAGATGCTTTTTAGAGTCTACTTGTTTCCCTTGCATCCATTTGGAGCTTTTACTCTGCAGCACTTCCATCTAGAGGGCCAGGCAAAGCTGTTTCAACATTATTCTGTTCAAAAATAAAGACTATTGCTGAATTTTAATTTCCCTCAGCAATGAAACCGTTAAGTTGTAACATTTTCTTTTATTACGTGATCACTGTTAGTGCCGACACCTGAAGAAAAGTTTTTTCAACATCTAAAAAGGTAGCTTATTGCTTGACGTTCGGAAATACTTTTTGTATAAACTCGGGGTTGTCACTATAGTTTAGTGAAAAAGTCAACCCATCAAGCGTCCATATGTTCTATTGGCTAGTAGTAAGCAACAATAAAGTTCACATATTTTTAGTTATAATTTACTCAAAATTTACAGAATATCAAAAATTTTGTTGTAATGACTTTTTAATCCAACTGCGATTACACAGTTATTTTGGATATTTCATATTATTATTGGATCATACAAATTACTTTATTTTATTTTTTAAAGTTATAAACAACATTTTACTTCCGCCATAAACTTTTTCAATTCTTCTGCAACTGCTTTCTTGACTGCAAATATTCTCTGCAATGTATGACATACTTCTTAATTCATTTCAAAGGTAGCGGCTTAGTATTAATAAGATCAAATAATGCAATCATCATAATACGAGCATAATATGTACATGTCTCTCTTTATTGTTACGCACGTTAGAGTTGCTTGTCGACGGCCATAGTTGAATTACGAAACGTTGCTCTATATTATGCCTAACAGCTTTATTGGGACTCGAAAAATTGGTAAGACTGTGAGCTGCTTTCCTGGATATTTCCAGGTGCAAGTGGGACTATTGATCTGTGATATATATATAAATATACTTGAATCTTCAACGAAAACATTATCACCGCTCCTCGCTTGGCTCGCGGGTGATAATAATAAATTTTCAGCGTACCGTGTACCAAGATCAAAATATATATTCTGAATTAATTATTTCCTAAGTTATCACGGCCAATTACGTCATAAATTCTGTTTTATGGTAAAAAAATAAGTATGTTTGTGAGTAATTTAATGCATCAGCTAATATTGTAGGCAGTAGCCACGGTACATAGGTTGCACGGATATCAGAACGAATTCAAACACGCACAAAAATCCTTCAGGCCTTGGATCATTGAAATTAACGTACAACAATACACACTAGTTAATCATGCTTTGTGATGTTACATATGCCAGTAAACCCAAGCATATTAATTTCTCCAGCTTGGGAGAGTGAATAATTCAGTAAAACTACGCACAATAATTATTCAGCCGATGGTTCGTTAATATGCATGTAATACAAGGTGCAAAAATTGCTAAGACTCTGGTAAGTTAACAATACTAGCGCTTGTTGTCTACTGCAAAATGATAGTTTCCGGAAACTACTGCAGCTCAGAAGTAAATTCGCCGTGGATGGTGCTTCTGGCGTCATGAAATGGTTAGTATTCGGATAATTATCTTCGATTATAGCGGACTCATGTAATAGTTAATCTGGTATTTCAATGAGGAGCATTTATATACAACTTAATGTATTTAATTTGCCTTTTTAGTTCTAAGTTTCCCTTAAATTAGGGACAGACTATAAGCGTGTGCTCAGAATATTTTAATACATAATCATTCATTATCTAGCATAGAGTGGTTAGATCTAACGACAATAATGATAATAATAATAACTACGTTTCCTGTTGACCAGATTCGAGAATTTTGAATTTTTGGTGATGTGTAGATCAAGAGAAGCAGTCGGTGGTGAGAGTCAATTTGAGAATCATTCATCGTACTTCCCCTCACCTCTCGGTGCCGAAGTGCTCCACGCAGCTAGCGATGTCAGCGTCCGAGACTCGAACCCGGGTTCCCAGTGTCTGATGCAGAGATGCTGTCACTCAGAGATCATCTCTCAAGACACTGACATTTACACAGGAGAAGCATCTATGTGCTTGTCTTAATACAAAATTTCCTTTACTTGGAAATTGGAGTCCTCGCTGAAATCAGCAGCCCACAGACTAGAACAAAATTCCACGCAAACAACCTGACAAGCACTGAAATCTGATGCATCTCCTAGAGACGTTGCAGGGCGCAGGCATGCCATGCACTCGGTAGATACTCACTGTTGTCTATATATCCTCGCTTTCGCTAAGCTGCCTCCCGCTGTAATACGTCTAGCTTCCCCAACAGCATTCAGAATTCTTGAATCATCTACCGAGGAAATTCAAAATTATGTTAGGTTACGAGATTCATGACTTAAACTGTAGCTACGACGTGTACCCTACCTGCAGCATCAAAATGACTTAAGGTCTCAAACAGTGCAGATGTTCGGAGATTTTATGGTGAAGGGGGCAGAAAAAACTGCCCCGGTGCTGGAGCATCTTCATAAATTAGCGCGTGAGCGCTGCCGCTGACGGCAGAATTTTTTAGCGACTGATGGGGCGAGAGAAGAGATATTGGGTGGCGTTAGCTGGCACCTATTGATTAGTGGCATGACTGGAGGCTGGGGAGGCATGACTGGAGGCTGGGGAGGCATGACTGGAGGCTGGAGAAGCTTGACTATAGGCTGGGGAGGCATGGCTGGAGGCTGGAGAGGTATGACTGGAGGCTAGGGAAACATGGCTGGAGGCTGAAGAAGCATGACTGGAGGCTGGGGAGGCATGACTGCAGGCTGGCGAGGCATGACTGGAGGCTGGGGAGCCATGACTGGAGGCTGGAGAGGCATGACTGGAGGCTGGGGAGGAATGACTGCCCAAATACTAGCGGGACTGACTTACAGAGAGCTAGAGTCTCTTGCAGGCCCTGCATGTGGAGCTTGCACCTCACATAATGTTCAGATTAAACGCAAAGGTAGTCAATTTGATCGCACCCTCCGCTGGGAAACCTCACGCACTGGTTCGTGCTACAGATATAGGCCAACTGGCCCTAGAAGAGTAAGCATGGCTGCAGTCAACCATGGGTCCTCAAGAACTACAGGACCATCGAAGAAAAGTTTAACGGCCCCCCTCCCTCCCTCCCATTTCTGGGCAGTGTAACTGGGCATACCCAGCAACTGCTTTCTCACCGCACAGAGTGGCACAAAGATCGTTCATTTGGCTCTGCACTCGATCCCGGCACATTTATTAATTATAGTACACCAGTTCAGCACGCAAGACTGCTGCTACGCTATTTCACATCTCTTCCGTGTACTGACCCGCTGCAGCATAACTAGATGTTATAAGCTCGCCACAGTCTCCAGACACTATGTTTGGAAGAGCTTGTTGAGTCTATCGCTACACTATCACAAATATCATTATATCTACGTACATATTTTATATTTCTCTGTTGCTTTTAATTTGATATTGAGTACGATCCTATTTTACCAGCTGGTGACTTTGAATTTTCTCATTTTACAATTAAAGATCGGAACTTTCTTCTGTTCTATCAAAGGAGAGAGTTGTTTAAAGATAAATGCTGATAAAAATTAATTTAACGTTATCTAATTATCAACAATCAATGGATAGAGTTCTAGTAAAATTCCTACTGGTCATCATCGAGTTTTCTCTGTCCAATCACAGAAGTTTCTTTCAAGACGGAACCGCTTTTAGACCGATTAATTATTCCTGTTCTATCACATCAGTGAACCAAAAGTTGATATGAAGGAGAATACACACACTTTCTCCCCATACAACCCCTTGTGTGTCTGTGCGTGTGTTTGTAGCACAAGTGTCCACCGATACTTCATATGCAGGTCTTTAAAATATGACAATCGCTTCCGCAGCGTCGCGCCTCTGGAAAAAAGCGGATGTGAATTAGGACCGGAAGGAAAGGGCGAGGGGAGTCGCCAACGGGAAGGAAGAACACCATTTTATTGTGTGCGCTTTGTTGGTTTTTAAGCGACAGCGCCATCGTCTGGTGAGGGGTCGTGGGAGGTGGTGCTGAGGGGACGTGAGGGGCGGTGCTGAGGGGACGTGAGGGTTGGTAGTATGGGGACATATGGGGTGGTGCTGAGGGGACGTGAGGGGTGGTGCTGTGCGGACGTAAGAGTTGGTGCTGAGGGGACGTGAGGGGTGCTGCTGAGGGTCATGAGGGGTGGTACTGAGGATACGTGAGGAGTGGTGCTGAGGGGACGTGAGGGTTGGTGCTGAGGGGACGTGAGGGGTGGTGCTGAGGGGACGTGAGGGGTGGTGCTGAGGGGACGTGGGGGTGGTGCTGAGGGGACCTCAAGGTTGGTGCTGAGGGGACGTGAGGGTTGGTGCTGAGGGGACGTGAGGGTTGGTACTATGAGGACATAAGGGGTGGTACTGAGGGACGTGAGAGGTGGTGCTGAGGAGACGTGAGGGTTGGTGCATTGACAAGGTGAAGAGTGGTGCTGTGGGGACGTAAAAGATGGTGCTGAGGGGACGTGAGAAGTGGTGCTGAGGGGACGGGAAGGGTGGTATTTTGGGGAAGCTAGGGTTGATGCTGAAAGGGGGTGTGAGGGATGATGCTAATGGGACATGAGAGGTGGTGCTGAGGTGATGTGAAGGGTGTTGCTGTAGGGACGTGAAGGGTGGTGTTTTGAGGACGTGAGGGGTGCAGTTAAAGGGGACGTGAGAGGTGATTTTGAGGGCGTTATGAGAAATAGTGTTAGTGTTAAGGGGATGTGAGGGGTGGTATCAAGAGGACGTGAGGGGTGGCATTAGGAGGGCGTGAGGGGTGGTAATAAGAGGACGTGAGGGGTGGTATTAAGAGGGCATGAGGGGCGGTATTAAGAAGACGTCAGGGGTGGTATTAAAAGGACGTGAGGAGTGGTGCTGAGGAGACGTGATGGGTGATATTAAGAGGAAGTGAGGGGTAGTGCTGAGAGGAAGTAAGAGGTAGAGTTAAGGGGACGTAAGAGGTGGTGCTGATGGGGCGTGGGTGGTGATGCTGAAGGGACGTGAGGGGTAGTGCTGAGGGGATGTGAGGGGTAGTGCTGAGGGGACGTGTGGGGTAGTGCTGAGGAGACGTGGAAGGTGGTGTTAAAGGGACGTGAGGGGTTGTGCTGAGGGGACGTGAGGGGTGGTGCTGTAGATATATGAGTGGAGTGGAGAAGGTAGTCCTGCATCAAACTTCTCAGCTGAGAGTGAGTGCAGCGAGCAGTAACCAATACAAATTTTCTCTATGCTAATGCAACGCATAGAATGTCACCGGCTGACCTTATTATGGAGCCAACTTTTAAGCCGGGCCATTTCCCCACAGTAATTTACGATTGATATTCATGCTCTCAGGGGAATTTTATTGCTGACTTGGTGGCTAGTTTTCAAAGAAGTAAACTTCAATATTTTCTCGTTTTACTTACATGACAACAAAACTTTCAAATTCTTACTTGAGTCGCTGTTGATGCGTGCCGCTAATCAGCTGTAGAGTGTGCACTAACACTTAGGGTTTTAATTTACATGAAAAATATTGTACATCAAACAGACCATTGATTAAGCTCAAAGTTCAGAAGAAATGACCACGGAATAGCCGACTGCTGACTATATAAGTTCAGGTTGTGCAACAGTATGAGAGGTTATACACCAGTATACTTACATAGATATATACATAATAGATTTTTCTTTCTTTAGTCTTTGGAAAGGGGATGTATATAGCCGCTCACCCTCAGCTGCCGACATGATTTCCTGGAAATACAGCAGCGTGACTCGTTCCTGTTTGATAAAGTCGCAGACCTCACACTGCCATGCTGGGCCCCTACTTAATGTCTGCAATACAAAAAAAAAAAAAAAAAGAAACTGCTACGCTTGGCTCATTTTAGTTATCGATCCTGACAGAAATTTTGGCCGCCCAAGAAACTAATTTGCAATTTTAGTTTCTGCAGCGGCACAGAATTCTGTTCGAGTATGTGCTGTGTAATCTGCACGCTAGCAGATTTAATGTCCGACCCAGAAGATAAATTGTAAATCAGTTTCAAAGTAGATAGGAAATTGTTTTTAGGAAAGAACTCCGATTGTTGTACCTAAAAGACAATTTTTCAAGCATTAGAAAACTCCTGAACCTTGGTTTTGATAGAGGCTAATCTACACTCAAGAATGACGGTTAAACACTCTATTCGCAATAAACCTTGACTGACTTTAATGATTCCTCTTCTGTTCGACTGTGATGGAGAAGAAATTTCTGTCTGCACTGAAAAATCCAAACAGGAGCGAATTACTGATAAAATAAAGAATAATCCAGAGCCGCTATTAAGTTTTGTTTAATACATTGCAATCGAGAAGGCATAAAACTTTCATTATTTTGAAAAAGCAATTTAGAATAGAAGTCAGTGGCCCAAAAAGAACAGCTCTGACACAGACCATTTCAATTCTCACGTCACTACAGCCGACAAACGCCAGAAAGTCTTGGCTAAACAAAGCTGTAGCCGCCTAATGCTTCCCCACAAAAGATCCCTTCATTTAAGACTGCTTTTCCATTCCACCTTGTGCCTACACGACCGTCTTTGCCCGGTTTACCATATATATTGAGCTCTTGAAGGAGGCAGCACGGAGGAAATTTGCACACTACCACCACAACGAGCCAAACTTTTAGAATTTTTAATTATTTTGGGCAATTCTTTGGCGTCTCAATTTGAGTGAGACTTTCTATTAGCGAGCGTCTGGAAGGGTTACACTGGTCTCTGAGGGAATAGAGACGTGTATTTGGAGGGGCCGAGGGGAGCTCTGTTTTGCTGAAGACGAGGTAGAACAGCAAGGCCTAGCTTCAGAATGCTTCATCGGAGTATTGTAGGCAGATCGGTTAATTGTAGTTACCTGCATCAAACCGTGCACAAGAGTCATGTAACTTTACATGTGATATTTGGCCGAACTGACTCGAGAGAGTGGTAACTATTACGACCCGAACTTACCTGCGCACTAGAGAATGGTAACTGTAGTTACCTGTGCCGAACTGTGTACGAATTTGTAGTCACTGAAGTTACCATTGTTGTGTTGCGCACGAGTGTGGTATAGCTGTGTTGCGCACGAGCATGGTATAGCTGTGTTGCGCACGAGCATGGTATAGCTGTGTTGCGCACGAGCATGGTATAGCTGTGTTGCGCACGAGCGTGGCATAGCTGTGTTGCGCACGAGCGTGGTAAAACTGATACTCTATGGCTCAGTAAGCGTTAGCTGTTGACGTATTACCAGGAATTTCGAATGTATATCTAAGTATACAATACTTCCAGAGGCAGGCGTCCCGAACAAATGTTCGCGAACCTTTGTCCGCGGATTCGCTCGGACCAGCCAAATCCCAATTTAGGTTCGGACGTTCGGTTTCGGACCGACGGAAAAAAAAAGAGAAAAAAATCAGACTTCCGGGTTCGAAACGTCTTGTTTTCGTGAATCCGAACCTCCGTAACACGAGAAAAAGACAAAACGCAGACAGCCAAACATTGGTTTTCAACTTTTCTGCGGCATACAGTTGTGACGCCCTAGGATTCTGTAACAACTAGACACTCCTATGACCATTAGCATTGTGTTTTACCTTATCACTTCTCTCTACTTCTATTTCAATATGTTACTGTGTGTCTCAAATGACCACTGTTCGAAATGTGCTTAATATGCAAGCCTAAAGCCCGCTGCAGACGAGAGTCTTTTGTCCTGTGTTTTCACTTCACAGCGTTCGAATGCTTTGCTGTGCCTGAGTAAACAACAACAACAACAAAACGGCACTACTTTCTAAGACGACATTCGCTAAATATTTGAAAAGACACAAGACACTGCACATGTAATACTTGCTGAGCCAGCGGATATAACGGTAAACATTTTATCGAAACTTTTGCTAGACACATACTTGTGTTTACAAGGACAGTTGAAACTATTCTAACGCGGTGAAGTGAAAACCCGGACAATAGACTATCGTCTGGAAATTTGGAAATATGCTCGTGATGTTTAACTGGTTGCTTTATCAGCACGACACAGACTCAAGTTGTGACCGCAGCTGGCTACCAGCCAATCAGAACGCTTGTTTGTAACGCGCAGCCACCGCGCATGCGCCGGTGGCTACTGTCTTGTATTAATAATTTATTTTGCTTGTAATAATTTCTATCATCAATACTGTAGATATCTTAAAAAATACTTTCTTAAATCGGAAATTGAGAATCAGTAAAACTGAGGCTCATAAATGTTCGGAAGGTATCGGAATTAGGGTTCGCTTGGCTATTTTTTAAAGATTCGGAGGTTCAAATGTTCAGAATAAATGTTTGCACCGAAATTTTGAAAATCGGGTTCACTCGCTATTTCGAGGTTCGGAACACAAAACCGGCCAAGATTTGGTTTCGGATTCGGAACAAAAAAAAAAAAAAGATTTTCGCGCACCCACTTCTGAATGTTTCCCATATACAATGCGCTAGTTAGCCCTCAGTTAGCTTCTGCTGTTCAGTTCTGGTCGCCGTATCGTTATAGAAATATGGATAAATTTTTAAGAATCTGCATGTCGCAAGGCAGCAAAGTTACCACAATTGAGCAACAAATTATAAAATAAAAATATCTGTCCAAAATTTAGCCATTATGTCATTTTATTTTGGAACCGGTTAATACAATTTACCCCTACTATTATTCGTCGAACCTATTTTAAATCTTGTCCCATGTGTTAGCTTCAAGAATGTTACTTACGTATAAGCTTGAGAACCCCAGGGTGTTGCGCCCCTTATTTATCGAACACTGCATCCATATCAGAAATACATGATCATAGTTTTCATTGTTAGTTAATGCGTACAGCAATTCTGACTGCACTGTGTCTTTGGACTCAAAAATTTTTTTTTCTTGTTATGCACGTCCGTTTCGCTCTTGCTCCTGATGGGTGGGTGGCGGGTCTATATCTTCTAAATTTCACGTTCCACTTTTCTCCCTATTTTGAAAACCTTGTAAACGTAACATTTACTACTACGCAACATCTTACCCGGGCCTATGTTTTACTGCATTTTGCGCCTTAACTCTGAGCAACCGACGATTCTCTTAATAGAAATAGCGTCAGTGTCTTCTCATTAATGACTTGCAGGCATTGTGCGAGGAGCTCTCAACAAACAAGATGCTAATTCTCTCATATGTCATTGTTTAGTATTATTCTTACGTTAGCATTAAGAAAGAAAACCTCAGGGTGCTGTGCCCTAACCTTGTTGGACACAGTATCCATGTGAGAAATAAATGGGATTTATTTATTTATAAGGTCATTTGCCTCATGAACTCGGACTCATACGAGAATATTTAGAACAAAAATGGCCCAGGATGCAACATATAAAAACGTTCAGGTGTCTGAATGGCTTCAACAACCTGGATGACTTCAACAACTCTTGACCGTGAGACTCTGTCAGACACAACGACGATAGCCTTCCAGGTAATGGGCAAAAGTTTAAATATCAATATTGAATAACTCAACAGAGATGGTAGTTTTTCCATGTTTCACATATATATATCTATCTATCTATATATATGCTTCTGTAATTTATTTTCGAAGCACAAGCAATCAACAAGTTCAAATATTGTCAGCAACTGCATTGGGAACAACACCCTCCCCAGCTTCAAATCCTTATTCCGTAACTTGCTCTTCAACTGCTAACACCTCTGAGCTTTGAGGCAGTTTTATTTCATTATCTTCCATACCTAATGTAACGCTACGTGTCAGCACCTTAACAAATCGGTAGCTATTGATCATATTTTCACAGTCGTGACACTGGATGCAGATTACCAGTAGGTATTCATGAAGCTTTTTCTCACCATATTGGCCGTAATACCAATGTCTCAGAGCGGATCGAAGTCTAACTTTCCTCTCCTATCTGGGCATGAGCGTCTTGCTCCGTCTCTTACCAAGAGTCTAATGAGCTCGTTGTTTTTCATAAACGTTTATCCTTTCTTCTCACTTCCTCTTCTTTCCTTCTTCCCTAATCTTTGTGACGTGTGTGAAAGTTAGAAACACTCCATCATTGACGATAGCCGTGGCCATTATACTACAGGTGTTTGGAGACGTGTAATTACCTCCGCCATGGTTATATTTTCGTCGAGTTTGTCGGTCTGTCTTACTGTCTATTTGTTTATCTGTCACCAAGATAACGCAGAACATTATAGAGACGGATTTTTTTGAAATTTACTGAGATTGTTAGGTATGTTGAGAGTAACGCAAGAGTAATTATTAGTAAAATCCGTTCAACCGTTTGATTGCTGCCTCTTCATATATTATCATAACTTAAAAAGTTATATGGCCAGATCTTTATAAAATTTTCAGGAATTGTTAGTGTTGTTACTAAGATAGAATTATCATGTTTTGTGCTGAACTGTCGGCCCGTTTGTTTATTTGTCTCTATTTTTGTCAAAATATTAGCCAGTAACATAACTCAAAAAGTTACGAACGGATGTTCAAGAAAATTACAAAAGCTGTGTCAAGAGGCACAAAGGATCGAATTTTAGTAATCATTGAGAAAATCCTAGTTTCAGGAACAGTTGAATTTTTTGAGAACCTTGCCTTTCTTGGCGGAGGTATGCTCTCTCAGAGTGCTCTAGTTAATTGCGTAGTATAAATAACAGGGTGAAACTGCTCAAATGCATCTTTCTCAATGAAGAAAACAAACTCGTGATATATACTCTTCTTTCTGGCAAAGCCCACTGCAACTGAATGGGTTAGTAGATAAAAGCTTGACTATAATAATAATAATAATTTGCTTTCTTCGTGGCATTGTAGCTGCTTTTGAGAGTTTCACGAAGAATCATCGATAACTTTCTGAGTCTTGTTCTTAACAGATAGAAAGGCAGACAAACCATCCAACCAAACTAGGAGGAAGCATAACCTCTTCAGCAGAGGTAATAATGATTGTTTTAGCAAGAACCTTATACTGAAATTTATAAGGATCAGTATAAAGCCTATTGAACACCTTCACTCTACCCAGCAGGCATGGCGCACCCCTGGTTTGCATGACAGCAACACGTCGTAAGCGGTCATCAATCTGTGCCCAGGGGCGCCTGAGGTTGGCTGTAGCAGAGTTATACCGAGCCCACACTAAATTAACGCACGCTCAATTTATGAGCTGACTTTTCAGCTCAAAAGTTGTCCCGATACACAGTAAAAGTCGGTAGCATAGATACGGCAGTATAAATGACGTGCGAGTTGAATGTTGGTTGAATAGTCGAGCGTGGGATTTTATTGTGTAGGTAGTCTCGGTAATTAAACTCTAACGTGACTAAACGAGTGCCCCATTCAGTGCTAAACATCTTTTACAGTCGCAGTAGGGCACTCAATTGACTATAGAGCCGAAAGCTTGACCAAAATAAATGAAAGTCTGGACAAGTCTGTTATTTTCTGGTGAAAAATGAACCCGCTCTGACGTAACAGTTTCCATCAGACTGAACTTCCTATCTTTTATGATCGTACGCCTTGCAGTAGAAGCGGAGATTGTTACGATCTCAGTGTGTTCAAAGTCCATGCTGTACAACCCCATTACAGGTACAGTGAAGCAGTAGCGAGATGCGTAGACGACAGTATGGTGGCTCAGTGCCTTTCAGAGTGTTGTCGCTTGAAGTTGTATTATCTGCTGGCTGTGGGTTACCTCTAGAACTCTAGCTTCAGTTGTTTAAATAAAAAAAAAAGAGAGATAAAGTTTTCTGCGAGATGTTAAGAAATATTTTGCTAGTTTAGGTGTTAATATTTTCCCCAATAATGTCAGAGAGCACATGATTTACACCAGGCTAATTTGAGCAGTTGTATTATTTCCTCAGAGCAATAAAACCTCAATCATCATTTGATATGCAGACTAGCTGCAACTTGTGGAAATTTAACGGCAGGTGAACGTTGTGTGTCATAGATGCACTCGAACCTGCTTTATGAAGTCGTTATATATAAATTATGGCTTTATGATGTCGTTATATACAAATTATGGCTTTATGATGTCGTTATATATAAATTATGGCTTTATGATGTCGTTATATACAAATTATGGCTTTATGATGTCGTTATATACAAATTATGGCTTTATGATGTAGTTATATACAAAATATGACTTTATGATGTAGCTGTATACAAATTATGGCTTTATGATGTAGTTATATACAAATTATGGCTTTATGATGTAGTTATATACAAATTATGGCTTTATTAGGTTATGATTAGATTATGATTATGATAATAATACCTACAAATCATGGCAATATATTGAAAGCCAAACTGATTGCTCATAGCCTGTGTGCAATTGCTTGAAGCTGACCCTTGCATGCTATTCCTATGCTCATATAACAGTACTGATGACTTATTATCTGTATCTAATATTGAAAGCGTAATGCACTGAGTGATAAACACCATGAGAAGTACACAATGATGGTGATAATTATGATGACTAAATCATGGCTAAATGTTATAGGTGTCACTTTTCGTATTCTAACATGGCTGCTAATTGATATGGGTACTTGTTTCTTTCATTCATATCTAAAAACGATGCAGAGAGGATTATTATAATCCGTAATATCGATACAGCTTGATCCGCTGGAAATCTAGTTGCTAAGATGAGAAAGAAGTACTAACGTGAGCACGATACCTAAAAATATAACTCACTTTATAAAATTTAACTGAATTAATTGTAAACGCTTTTTAGGGTAATTTCTTGTAGATATCTACAAACAGTTACATACTTATGTGATCGTCATTAATTCAAAAATTCTAAATTCATCAATGATTGTGGCCACGTTTGTAGTGCTCTCTATCCCACGCTATTATATACTAAAATTCTTGTCTCAACCTTTGACCGAGATTATACCAAAAGAAAACCTACAAATGACGAAATGAGGCAGAGCGATGGTGGTCCTCTGGCTCACACCAGCTCCTACTCACCTCACTCCAGTTCTTCATTAGGAAACAGGTCTCATCTCCTGGCAATTTCCCAGTAGATGTTAAGAAATCAAGCGCTCCTTATGGTTACCTAACAACAGGAGTGTGATTGTTTACATTTGATCTGTAGTTCTTATCCAGCAATTTGTTCCTCGTAAATTCTGGGCTAATTAGACGCTGAGCACCACAGGTCTTTGCATCCATCGACTTGACCAGACGTTTCTACGAATGATATCAGAGGACGGCGGTGTGGATCTTACGCGAGGTAATTGCTGTCTGGGTCGTCCATACGCGCGTCTGGTGGAGGACAGGGAGCCGCGGGCCGGTCGGCTCTCAAACGAATCGTTAAGTTACGTGCCCACGTGGATTGGGATCGTCGGCCACAGCAGGACGCACAACGTATATAGTTTCTCTCCTAGTGATGTGCTTCGTTATCGTCGACAACGACGGACGAACAAAGAAATTGCAAATATTAATGTCTGTGCAGCTGCCATACATTTTTTGGTCTTGGTATAATATAATACATTCAAATGACTTAATTAACACCTACTTTTTCTGGATTCTGAAGTTTATTTTAGCCAAGCTTTCGACCTTCTAAGCGAATATGAAAGTACGAGTTGAGTCAGAATACTAGAATGGCTGAGGCTCGTTAAGAATAGGCTAGCTAGAGTAGGTGCCTAACCGACATTGTTTTTAGGCACACATGTTATACACAAATCTCATGGTACCCTAAATAATACCTTGACACCATTTCTCTCTTCAAATTAGAAATTACGTTTCACTATTTAGTGTTTGAAGGTTAAAAGCCTTGTGGTTGTGATTTCAACAACACTGTCAGGAAGTGACAGAATTTGAAGCATGATATCGGTACATCTTCAGGGAATGATAAATATATTTTATGTACTCGTGCTTTTCTGAAGTGAGTGAGAATCTGGGACGTTACGCTCCATTGAGTTGCATTTTTCAACATTTTATAAATCAGGCACCATGAGTACTACACATAAAAGATCAAGCGATTCAAGGGCCATCTCTTAATTATATATGAGGCAAAATTTATCGAACTGATGTCACACTGGAATTGGGTTTAGCTTACATACCAGCAGTGGAGCAAGCTTAGGGAGCTTTGGACGTCATATTATCACTTAATAGTCCATTTTGAGTTTCTACCTGTCTATGGAAGCGTAGTTTTGTAGTTTTACTTCTAACAATAATGAGAATATTGTCAGCAGTCCACATCGCAAAAAAAAAAAAAAAATTCTCGTAGCAAATGTATAATGTTAAACTGCATTCAGCCCACGATTTGCAACAATGCACGACAAATCTTACATTGAACCTTAATTATTTTTGTTGCTGCTTAGTTTCCCTTCAGGCTCTTTGCATCGACACTACCGCTAATGAAACTAATACTGCAACTAGGTCCACATAATTAATTAGAGGTCAAAACTGGTTCTAATTTGCACTACACTGATGACGTTACGCTGCAACGAATAAAAATATTACTAAATCCTTCACATTGATTATCAGGACCCGTCAAATATTAAATTATCACCACAACCAGGACTTCTGATCGGCGTCACGATAATTCCATGTTAGGACGACCTCCAGTTCAGCGCAGCTATAGCGACTGCTCCACCTGGTAGGTCTCGCGCACCTTGGCCTGGTCATTTCTTTCCTTGTAATGTGATCGTATCGAGAGACTGCGAGACCTCCAATGTTCCGACAGATGTCGCTCGTAATGATGGCCTCTGGGCAGCATTGCCGGGACAGATCTGGAACACTTAGCCTTACAAATGAGAAACTAAAAACTTCTCGGAATTTTGGAAACATGATGAGTAAGTGATGATGAGCTATTATCATGAAGAGGAACTTGCGCATACGACTATAGCTGCTGCTCCACTTGTTTAATGGATAGGGATAGAAATACTTTTGTGTATAAGAAAAATGGCACATGAGTTTCGAACTAGCCTGTCATACGCGAGAGACAGTAATGACTGCAGGAACGAAAACCACAAGCCTCCCATGATCCATTTACCTTGTTGGGATGTGTTTTGATAACCTGAGATGTACACACTAAACATAATAGCTGTGCAGGTAAAGATGCAATGCCTGGGCTAAAAACTTCCGGAGTGAATATATAGAATGAAGGTGGTGCAACGTACTCAGCCTAACAAATTAATTCAAATTCTGAAGAACTTCGGTGCCTCCACAATTTACAGTTAGTACACTACTAAATAAAATCCTCTCATTTTACTGAAATGCTTTCATGAACTGGTATAATTACATTAAGAGACTGTTACCTATATTATGTAGGTGAATACTTTATATTGTATGATTCGACTTAAGCTTTTACACACAGGCGACTCTTAAAACTGACGACAGCAGTTAAAAAAAAACAAATCGCACTTGAGCTGCAGCAAATAAAGTGATCCTGTATTCTGAGCGGAACTTATACGGCAGCGGTTCTAACCTTTTCAAAGCCTGACCCAATTAAAAAATTGTTACTATGTGCAGTATTCGCACACCTTAGAAAATTAATAACTGATATGATGATAACAATAAAATTTGTGTTAAATCTGTGCAACAAATGTATTTTTTAAGTTAATTTTGCTAAATTGCATAATGCAGGTTTGTGCACCCCCAAAAAATATATATATATGATCATCTCGCGCCTCCGGAGGTGCCAGGACCATCAGTAAGGAGCACCTGGTCTACGACAGAAAGCACAGGATGTAATTTTGTTTTAATATACAGCACAATCCAGGTCTATACAGGTCTAGTTAGCTGTAGTGTACACAACGGACTTGCAAAGGAGAGCAGCACCTTTCGTATTGCCTGCCGAGAGCGTCATGCAAATGCTGCCTTTTCATCAGCAGTCCAAGTGGCTGCCTCAGAAAATCCTTTCTTCGGGTCACTCCTCACGACCCCTCAGCTTGCACTGAATAAATCAAACACATTCAGAGATAAATGGCTCCCAAACCTCCAAACAAATAAGTAAATCATCAGCATTCTTTGTTTTGGGAGTCGAAAAGTTGAGCTGTGCGAGGCGTCCGATTGAGATTTGTTCGAAGCGCAAAGGGCGGACGTGCATTGGAATGAGCCGAAACTGGACTGCTGGCAACTTGGTAAGCAGATCCGTCCATGCTGCCGGCGATTGCGAAACACCTAAAAAAAAAAAAAAAAAAAAAATTCCTGAATATATCAATAGCGGCAGAAAAGTTTATTAGGAAACAGCGCAGAGTCAAAACAGTTTACATACTTCGCCTACACGGGGATGGAGGGGCGCAGGATAGGGTCTTTTCTCTCAGATGCGAAGAACTCGTGTGAGCCTTGAGTGGCCGTCAGTGAAACGTCTCATGCACGAGCTTCTGTCGGTAAATATGTAATTCACTCATGAAAATCATACACTATTGAAATACTCGCGGAATTTCTTTCTTAATTCTTGCTTCAGGAACACGTTGGTTTCAACGCTCGGTGCCTCAACAATTAAGTTGAACTAGATTTAATTCCGAATCTTGTTACAATCACGTACCGCAGAGCAGACTGAAGAAGGGCTTACAACATTAAGAAACTGGCCAGTAAAATCAATAACTTACTAACTAGATTTAAATTGCTGCTTTGTCCCATGTTACTTCCAAACAATATGCTATGACACTACTTTTCGGTGTGCCCTAAGCATTTTAATTTTCGTCTGATTAGAACAACTGTATATGTTTGAACACAGGAGGCGAAGCTCCTTAGGGTGGTATAGAGAAACAGTAAGTCCATATGAGTGGGGTAATATCCAATCGGAAAATTATTGGCAGTTATTAGAGATACGATGCCGCCCCTATATAGACATCGAGAGCAATTGCCAGGGAATTTCCGGTAGGAAAATAGTTGCTAGTTTATAGTTGGGCGTTGATATGAGTGAGTATGTTCTGAGGCGCTGTTAATTACGTGCTGTCACTGCATATGGATAGACATACATGCATGCCTAATATGTACGTACATCATATCCCGTTATAACGAAAGTTCTGTCTTTTTTGAGGCCGCAATAATGGATATGGTTATTTTGGATATGGATATTTGGGTATGGATATTTTGAAGCAGTGGTATATTCATTAGCCTCATTGTGCCTTACTCAAGTGTTTTGATATATAACGTAGCTGCATATTACATGCCTATTATGCGTATTTTTTAAATGTGTACGTATGGTGAACTTATCGCATAGATATTGCCTACATGTGACAGACATATTTCAAGAAATTCATACATGGTATATATAATTTATAAGAATCATACTATTTTCTTCTTCCTGTCAGCTCTAGCGAAGCGACTGCGGGGCTGTACTGGCGACCGTATGGCCTGTGTCCGCACTCCACCCCCTCCCCATTCCCGGGGAGCAGTGCTGGTTTCGGAGACAGGGGCTAGTGCATGCTATTGTGTTATCGCGTGATGTGCTACGCTGCGAGCTGTGAGTGTTTGGTTGATAGTTTTTTTTTCAATTAACAAGAACAGAGACTCTCAGTGAATAACATTGTGTCGACTCTGCGAAAAGTGTTATTCCAAAGGAAAGAAGTGCAGTTTCCGCGCTGCACGAGCAGACCATGGCAAGCATTTCCCATCAGTGCACAGGAATGCGTGCTGGTTTTGCGAGAACCCATTTCTCGCGTTAGCGCTCTCGGTCCAACTCTGCACTGGGTCATTCAGTGTGACAAGACGTTTCTTTGATGGGTTGGAATAGAAAATGCGCGAGCTTCTTAATTGGCACACTTCCTTTTTTCTCACCACTGCCTTGAATTAAGTTAGGCCTTCGAGGTTTGACTTCTCCTGAACTTCAGTCATGTGCATTTGTTTTATTTTTTTAAATAGTGTTATAGGTGTTAGAAGTAATCTAGATATAATATGGGAAGAATATGCACGATGCCGGGTATCACAGACGCTGATTTCTGGAAAATAGGTGTGAACCCTGCCGAGGTGCGTGTCAGACAGGAGGATCTCTTCATAGCTCACCCAGAGCTCCATTGACAAAAGGGGGCTTAATTTGGCTCAGCTCGGTTTTCAAGCAGTTAATTATTTAGGTTCAGCACCTTAGTTCTAGGCGCTCTACATGGGTTCTAGTGAATCAAGAGTGCATCTATCGGATACCTACTTAACACTAAAAATTTTTATCTTCAAATAAAAGTGTGTAAAACGAGATGACCTCTGCAGAAGTGGGCCTTCTGTACAAAAAAATGAGACTCAGGACTTACTAACGACCGGACATACAATTCTCAAACTGATGTTTTTACAGCCAGATGAATAACGGCTGTTTCACACGGACATCTTCTCAACGTCTTCATTCATCAGATTGTACGCAGATGTTTTTTGAGTCTTTGTAAACACAACCATGCATGTGTCCAAACAAAGATTTACTAAAGTAAGCAGAATTATCGCTAGCCGCGAGTTAGCAAAACGTCACAAGTCGGATTTTTGATAATTCATCAAATTTGTATCGCATTGCGACTCAGAAAGATGTTCCCTTCTTCACTGCAGAAACGACTCAGCAACGCATTCCGACGATCTGATAAAAGGACCCGTTGAAATAACTACCGTGTGAAGTGCATGGCGAGCAAACGTACACGCGTAATGAAACAGATGCACCCGCTCGGCAGCGTTGAAAGCATTAGCACCTAAGCTGTCACCAGCCAACGACCTTTTATTCAATAAACCATTGCACTGAGCAGTTCAGGAAGCCCTAATTTAGTCTCTTTTTGAACTGAGCCGGGAGAGGAAGCGGCTCATGAATGGACAAACGCTTCGTAAAGTGGCGCTTTGGCTCTGGGCCGCAAATTGTCCCCAGCATCAGCATACTCACTTTCTGTCACACATTTGATCTTACCCTGACACAATTCTTGGAAGCCTCACAAGTTAGAAACGGAAAACAGCTGCTGAAGGGTCTAAAAAATTTGCTAGGGTGCAGCTGTAATGGCTTTATGACTCTGTGTTAACAGCATTATACAAACAGAAATATTCACATTTTTTTTTGTGCCGCTCATGGCACAGTAGCCTTACAATGATTGTGTTTCATAATGGCAAGGTATGTTCAGTTAACTGAATGTTATCTACAAAAAGTACTGGAAGGTAAGAGCGTGCATTATCCCTTACGTTAAAAAAAGGTTTGTCGGAATGAGATAACTATTATTATTATTATATTAGCTGATGCGTTCATTGCTCAAATTAGTACACTCGTGGCAATGACTATCATATTCCCTTACAATAATTGAAGAACATGCATCTACACTATTTGAACTTGTAGAGATGCTCATCACTGAATATCTTAAGGCTATGAATTAGTACGTTATTCAATGGATTTTTTTGGTGATTAAAAACTAGAGCATTCTGAGAGCGCATACCCCCGCCAAGGAAGGCCACGGTAACGAAAAATTCAAGCTAGTTCTGAAATTCTGATTCTATTTGTACCAGCCCCAAAATCTTATCATTTGAGCCTTTTCACAGTAATAACAGTTTCTGTAATTTCCCAGAAGATCCGTTCATAACTTTTTGAGTCATTTTGCGAACAAGCATAAAATGAAAAGGAGAGACAGACAAGCAAACGAACTAACAGAGCATCACAGAATTTTGGTCATTTATTGGTCATTTATTCTTCGAGATATACCAAAAAACTCACGTGAATTTCATAAAAATCTGTCTTTAACTCATTGAGTACTGGTGCTGAGAAAAAATAGGCAGACAAAAAAAAAAAGGTTGAACGAATCTTCACTAAAAAATAAACATCTGTCGCTGCTAATATGCCTAACAACCCTGTAAATTTTCTAAGGATCCGTCCATAACTTGTTAAGTTATCTTGGTGACAGACAAAGAGGCAAACACGAAAAACACATAACTTCCTTGGCGGAGGTAACTACTCTTAGGGGTTGGAGAAGAAGCCAAAAAGTTATAATTTATTCTCTCTCGAGTGTATCTTTTGGTACAGGAGACCTGCAGAGGGTCGAGGAGCAGCGATATTTGAGTTTCTGCTGCCCTCTGACAAGCCCCCAATATCCAGTCTGCGAATATTGCACAACTGCTGACACAAGCCATAAGTTACAACACAGCCCTGGCGCTCCTAGTGTCTGCAATTTTTAACTTAGGCGTAGATAAGCAAGCTACTCGCGCCGTCTCTATGGCGACCGACACAAGCCATAAGTTATAACACAGCCCTGGCGCTCCTAGTTTGCTGCAATTTTTAACTTAGGCGCAGATGAGCAAGCTGCTCGCGCCGGCTCTATAACGACCGACTAGGATTCTTCTGCAACTACACAGGTTTGTAAAAAGATACATTGTTTTTTTTTTGCACTGCCGACTTGAGAATTGCTGCTAATTCACTTTTGAAAGCTCACTAACACGTCGATTTTTTTAGATATTTGTACTTAATAACCTCTTAAGAATAGTGAACAAACAGTTCACGTCTACGAGTGAAATGTCTACGGAAATGGCACTCGTGAAATGTTAGAAGCAACACGTGATTAGTTGAAAATAAGACGTGATGGGCTATAACAGACTTCAGATTTAAAATTAGAAAATACTGTATCATGGCAATTATGAAGATACATCTAGAAGAATTTTAGCTGCAAAATGCTTGTTGGCCTCTGCTACTGGCCAGTTCTATGAAAATTGTGTGCGATCGAAAAACGAAGCACAGGAAAATTTTTTAAATTATGGAAAGTTTCTAAAGAATGCAAAATTAGAGACTTTGAGCGATCTGGAAGCTGAAAATACATGCGGAAAACAAGGATTGTACAGTGAAACATTTGAGCCATTTCAATTGGGCAGTATTTGTTTCTTTCTCCCCTGACAATTTATAATGAACAGTAATTGCCACAACGATGCTGTACACTAAGTGCTGGCCTATAATCCCACAAAACAATGGGATTACGATATCTTGTGGTCGTTTAGTAGCTATAAGACCTTCTATTTCATCTCATCCTTCACATGTATTTTCAAGTAAAATATGGCGTAATTAAGACACCTGCTCTTGGTAAAGGCAGCTGTCGCTAAACGCACACGAAAATCAATATTTGTGAATATAATCTGGAAAAAACAGAAAAAAACGATGTGGAAAATTTGATAGGTAATTTTTAGAGCTTCGTTACTACAACAGTTATATGAATGGAAGATATACTCTACTTTTTCGTACAATCAGAGTGGATGAAGGACACAAATCCTTATTAACTACTGGTAATTGTCAACGGTTCAGGTAAGCATTGGACTGGAACCGCAGTTGCATGATGGTAGAGAGTTGAGCTCGTATGAGCTACTGCTGTGGATCGCTTCTCCAACATACAGGTGAATTCTTGCGGCGTTGGACTTACTGAGTCAGAACCAGAAAATATAGAATCCCAGTGGGATAGTAGTCTACGGTCAAGTTGATTTGACCTTTACCCCTACAATTTACCCACACCTGAAACATCAGCGCAATGTAAAAGAAAGCTTTTTTTCTTCTGGAAATGGAAGAGCCTCGGTATAGGAGTAAAGCAGCTGGTCACTTCCTTTCTATTGAGACACAAGTTACGTCAAATCAAGATACTTACTAATGGTTCTCATTAGTTGCCACGCTGTCTAAATTTGGTAGCCGTTTGGGTAGTCGATTTAGGCTTCAGCCCTGCAGGAAGTTCAGCCCGAGGTAATCACAGCCGCCTGACAGCAAAGGTGCATATGTCTTTATAACTAACTGTGTGTAGACTGTGAGGCGGAACAGATGGAGGCTTCTATCACGATTGTTTACCCCCAAGACGACTGCACCTCATCCCACCAGATA
>LQNS02277216.1:7113533-7131895 GCA_001587735.2 Parhyale hawaiensis | reverse complement strand
GAGGTAATCACAGCCGCCTGACAGCAAAGGTGCATATGTCTTTATAACTAACTGTGTGTAGACTGTGAGGCGGAACAGATGGAGGCTTCTATCACGATTGTTTACCCCCAAGACGACTGCACCTCATCCCACCAGATACTGAGGTTTGTTTGGCTAGATAAGGAGACCTCGCATCCAACTTGCAGCTGGGAATGGGGCGAGAGAGTGGTGTGGGTAGTCCGCTATAGCTGCTTCCGTGCCACAATATCAGAAAATGAAACTCCCCATCTGAGGGAACATCGCAGGTGCCGAACAATGCCTAGCAGTCTGTGGGTAACGTTCTCTAGGACTGTCTTTTTTTTTGAGTATTTGGTGAACTGGAAAATAATCGTGGACATTTCGTCCCTGCTGGAAATTTGACTTTTATCCTAGACAGTGTATATCTATGTATTTTGCATGTCTTGGAGGTGAATGGCTTCTGTTTGTTGAAAGTGAAACACCTAAAAGAGTAATTAAAGTATAATATGGGAGAAATACATATTTTACTAACGAACAGAGATTCATCTCTTTAATCCTCATTAGATTAGATAGCTGGCAGTAAATGTAACAGACCAACAGACCTATAAGTTGAAACTATGCTGCTGCACAATCTATGTGCCAAGTACAGTATTTGGACGATAACGAGCATGAATTACGAATTTTGACCCATTAGCGCATCGAAAACTCCAAGCATCTCTTGATGTAGAGCATTGCTCAATGCGAAGCCTGTACGAACGTGTAGAAGTCTATGAGCAGCCTCGTACTAGGTCTTTCTTGCACTAACAGAGCTCTGTTTGTAGTTGCTGTCTTATTTCACCGATACGATCACTTAATAGCGAAGGAGTATAACAAAGAGACGATGGAGCGCACTACAATATTGCTCCTCCATAAATTGAGGGGCCAAGGGCCTACCAAAAAGAAGCATGGGTGTCTTATCAGACAGGGTCAGGACGCTGCTGCTGTTCGCACCTTGTTCTCCTGTAATGCTTAATGCTTTAGTGGACTCATAACCCTCCTCATGATTTACTCCTGGGGCTCAAGAGTACACTACAGTGAACTGAAAACTCCAAGGGCTGACTTCGATGTGTTTTAGGCATTCTTGCACCCAAGGTTAGAGCCATTTCGTCAAGGAGATTTGGCAATTGTAAGAAAAAGAATAACAATAGTGTGTTTGTGAAGGTAAAGAAAAGGGTTGAAATGTCACGCTGCTAAGGATATATCAAAGTTATACCTAAGTTAATTAATGAACGGTTCAGTTAGTCTAACGGTCAGAACTTCAGTTTGATAACGTATGCATGTGTCTCTCACTTAAGTAATAAAGGGAAATAATGCGACATTATGGCCTGTACGCAGTAGAATTCCCATCTGTGGCTTTAGTCAACAAGAAATTTCCATAGCGAAGTCTCGTTGAGCTATAAGGCTGAAGTAAACTCACAGAGGCGCTAAGGAAGCTCTGAGACAAAGTTTAGTCGAGGCATAGTTTTAAACTCTACTCCTGCTCAATTTAAAAAGAAATCCGTAGAAGAAAGTTCAGCTAAGCCAGCGTGTTGAAGAGACGCAAGAGCAGCGTGAAGCTCTGCAGTGTTATTGTTGCACCATAACTACCCGCCAGATCTGTAATAAACTGTGCTCGAGTGCCTCTTTATCGCCGTCTCTTGGCCACTTTCTGGCAAACTTGGGCTGCTGGAGAGATAACAAGGTCCATCGGAAGCCTGCTCCTGCAGCTCACGCAGACATTAACCTCTTCCGTGCCTGGTGTCAACAGTAGCGATCCCTTGTAAAGGTGCGCTGTGGGGTACAGCTAGGTACCGTGAGTGCGGTCTTAGGTACGGCAGTGCGCTCGTGTACCATAAACCCAAATTTCTTGGGTGCTAGTACCAGGGCACTTATGTCAATGTGGGATGCTGGTACTAGGTTCCCTGAGTGCTAGTACGGAGGTGTGTTCACTATGAACCTTGAATTTTCCGGGTGTTGGCGCTATGGCATCTCTGACAGAGGTGTGCTGTTGGGAAAACTTGGTATCGTGAGTGTGATCTTACAGGTACAGAAGTGCGCTTAGATATTACTATTAGGGCTCACTAGTGAAGACGCGTAAACTGTTACAATAAAGTTAAATCAATAATATGGTCCACCGTCTAATCTGATTACTTTTAATGTTCTCATGCTATTGTTAATGCAGAAATGGCATTCCGTTGCTCTCACCCAACCACAGAGCGACTCACTCACCTGCCGTCTCGGATCCCTCCACCTTTTGGAGCAAACGACCAAAATCATTCACCTGCAGACAGGATGGCGTAAGGAAGACATCCTGTAAGTGTTTTGTGTCAGGTGAACTTCCTCTTTATTGTTTCTTGCGTTTATCATCACAGAGTTTGTGCTCCCCTCATCCGAGGGTCGTTACTGAGGAACCTCCTTTGGTGGTCTGTTAGCCGTGTCGGTTCCGCCGCTGCTTCGGAAGAATTCGTATTCGATTCTACTACCCACAGGTACGGCGATACTGGGGCGTACTGAAAGTTTATAGATTTCGTTGAAAATATACATGGCAGTAAGAGTCATCAATAAGCCTGCATAATGACGGAAACGCACTGCACAACAGCGCTCTTAGCTTCTCTGTGAATTCTACTCATTCGCCCTTATTGATATAAGGGCGTTTAAGTGCCCATTTCTAATTCTTTCAACATATCCTTTAATTGCTTAGCACCTGAGAACAGAAGTACTATGAAATGAACAAAGTAATGCTAAGAATTAGGTACACCCACTTGGGTTATTTAGAAGTTTACAAAACAGATATGTAGAGTACAGAGAGTTCGTCATTCTTGCATTAGTATTGAAAATAATAGGAAATTGCCGAGCAATGATACTCTAATAAACTAAATAAGCACCAAGTCTTCAGCAGTACACAGTTGGGCCTCTCTAGTCATAGTCTTTCAGAGGGAACAGGGAGAGCTTTTGGAGGTTCGAAATATTTGTGGCTAATTATTTTAACAGAGAAGGGGTTGGTCGGAAGAGCCTTCAGGTCGTTGTTTGTTCTAGCGAGAAAGCAATAAGGAGATGTCGAAACACAGAGCTCGTCCTGTGGCCAACACTCGTGAGACATGAGGGGGTCTGAGAAAATATTTAGCTGGCTAATTCTAGACCGGCATCTTCGGTAGCCATCTTACGCTGATCTTTGTTGTACTGCTGTGAGTTTACCTAAGGAACGGTAAGGGTGTTGTATGAGGAAACGGTAATGCCGACGTGAATACAATGTACGTAAATTAAAGTGTGATAGAAGATCATGTGCTGTACTAAACCTTGTGATCGTTTCGCCAAAATTTCTGAGGCATGCAGCTAATGTGCTGAAAAGAACTTTGTTATTATTTTTTTTCATTTAATTGGTAAATTCTATTGCGTTAAAAAGTCAAATCAATTTTATTTAATATTTATTTAATTATTTATTTAGTTATCATATAACTAAATGAATTAAATTATTTATTTAATATATTTAATATTAGGATCAACTTCAAGTTGATAGTAATATTGATGAAAAATTGCAAACGTAAGTAATTCCTGACTGCTTTGTCCCTGTATCTCTAATACGTCAATCAATCCTACAAATGTGCGTGTTGATGTAATAGTAGTAATAACAATAATGATAATTTTAATGATATCACTCGACACAATTACAACATGCAAAATTCACAAACTGAAACGTTCAGCTATTTTTGAAATGGTGTCTTTTTTAAAATAGAATACCAACGTTTTCTGCATAAAATAATACTTCATCTGGATTAATCCAGAAGAAGTGTTCTTTTATGCGAAATCCATGGAACCTGGATGTCCTTTAGTTTCATCGATTAAATACCAACGTATACGCAATAGATCAGATATCTAACAACGTATTGAAAAGTGGCACAAAGATTATGCGATGCAGTACCGTGGTACTAATATAATTAATTCTTGTTGTCTAGAAAGTTTTACAACTTCCTCCACGGCTACGCAGATATACCGTATTGTGGTATGCTTATTGCAATATGAAATGCCTTCGAAATTTGCATTGTAATGTACTGTGTATCTATGTGTAATCAACCAATGAAGCATATCAAACCTATCACTATTTCTTTTATTGTTATTTTATTAAAGCTTTTCTTGTTTTAAATAACTTCTATTTATATAGGCAAATGAGGAGAATACTTCAAAGAAAATATGAGATGCCTAAGTGGCTGCCACTGAAGGATTATAATTAGAGTGACAAGGTAACTTTTACATAATTTATTCCCTGGCTCCTGCTGACATCCGAGGCAGCATCTGCCGATGGTCAACCAAAGTACATAAAAATGAAATGGAAGTCTTACAAGACATTCATCAGCGTATTAAAGGCTATTATATATGCCACATTCACCAGTTGAGGAAAGATAAATTGCTCATAACTTATCCACTGAAGCTTGTATGTTTGTTCAAACACGTCGGTAATGAGAAGGCTTATCTCCTTCGCTACTGGCGTCATTTCAAGCCATCATAGGCAAGTTAGTATTGCTGAAAGGCATCTTGGATTTTTTTTTGTGCTTAGACATTCGATGGTGTCCTCAGTAACAAGTTCAAAATATGTTTGATTTTTTTTTCGTACACCAAGAGATTATGTTTTCAACGAGTTTGTCTTTTTTGTCTGTTTGATCGTCTGCCTGCCACCAAGATAACTAAAAAAATTATGGATGGAACTTTAAGAAATTTACAAAAATTGTTACGTGCATCATGAAGAGCAAATGACCCAATTTTATGATGATTTTTTTGTCTCTTGATTGTCTCTATGTTTGATTTTATGTTTGTTAGTAATATAACTCAAAAAGGAGTAAATAAATCTTTATAAAATTTAGAGGAATTGTTAGAAAAGTTAAAAGATATGAATGATCATATTTTTGTGATTTTGGATTTTCAAGAAAATTACAGAAGCTGTTATTATTGTCAAATTGGACGAATGACCAGATTTTGGTGCTGATAAAGAGGGAATCTTAGTTCCAGAACTACTTTGCATTTTTCGTTTACCATGCCTTCCTTGGCGGAGGCTGCTGTTACTGTTTTGACTCAATTAGGTCATAAAAAAAATATTACCTACGAGGTATATAGAAACCTGCGAGAGCTTGAGTTTTCAAATTACAACAAGATAAAAACATCCATAATACTTGGACAGTTATTACAAAATGCAAAGACAGGAAAGGAAGATATGGGAAAATTTGAATCAAGAATCTGAGAATGTAACATATTTATTCGCTATTGGGCACGTAAAGCTAACAATTGCATTTATAAAAATAAATTTGGATTTAACCGCTTGTAGTCACTCATTCAGCCTCTAGTAGTCACCCATTCAGCTTCAGGTGCATCCCTATGTAGTCATGCAGCCGCTCATACTCGTCTACCCATCGGCGGCTAGTCGGTCGTTGGGGCAGCTGCAGGTGACCAGTATAACTATGAGCTATAATGAACCTATAGGACTTCAGTACCGAATCACTGACTCATAATAATCACTTTGGCGTCTCTTTGGCCGCCCCCAAACAGTTATACACTCGGGGGTAATCTTTCTATGGCGTCTGCTATCGGAAGTCTTTTATCCACTTGTGTTATCCTTCTAATAATGAACGCGATTTGCCTAATTCCACCGTCTTCTGGTCCGGGTTAGGCCTTCGAAAATGCACAAAAATGAAACTCGGTACGAAAATAGCAGCGCAGCGATGGAGAAGTCCGAAGGCTCTTTTTAGACTGGGTACGTACACGAAAGATACAGTAGGTACTTAGATATACAGTATAGATAGATGGATGTATGGTTAGGGTCATCCCTGGAGACATTCTCTTGCTACCTCCGTCATTGAGATAATGTTATGGACTGGGATTTTTCTGTCGTTTGTCTCTCCGTCTGTCAGCAACCTAACTCAAGAAGTTATGGGCGGACGTTTACGAAATTTACATGGCCTGTTAGAAATATCATAGGGAACCGATAATTACATTTTGGCGATGATTAATCCTGCTGTTTGTGTCTTTGTCCGTCTGTCTCTCTTTCAATGTGTTAGCAACGCAACTCAAAAGTATCTTTGGATCTTCACGAGAGTTGCAAAAACTGTTAAGAATGACACGAAGAGCAGATAATTAAATTTTGGTGATGGCATGGCAATCCATTTGTCTCTTTGTTTACAATGCTGTATTTATTCAGTACTACGTTGTTTGGTGTATTTCTCCGGTCTTGGAGTGTAGCTCTAGTTATTACCATTAGAATAATATTATTAATATTAAAAGAATGATAATATTATGAAAGAAAAATAAGATATGGAGGTGTACTCGGAGAGCGCAACCTCCGTCGAGATACGCAGTGGTAACAAACAGATGGACAGACAACGGCCCAACTGATCATCATCAAAATTCAAGTATCTGTTGCACGTGACATTAGTAACAGTTTCTGTTATTTCACAAGGATCTGTCCACAACTTTTTAAGTAATGTTGCTAATAAACAGACACATCAACGAGAGCGCGTACTTCCGCCACGCAAGGCAATATTTCCGAAAAAAAAAATCAATTTGGGCCGAAACAAGAATTTACGTTTTATCATCACGGTGGCAGCAGCCTTGGGTGATGAACTGGTGGTAGTGGAGGTGCCGAGATCGAGTAGAGATCCAAGTGAGTGATCTATGTTGCCCTCGGTGCGCTGAGCCAGCAAATTGTTTGGTATGCACAACTACCGTGGGGACACCTACCTCTCCCAGAAATGGAAGAGTAGGAAGCTTGCGGGTTCTTGAAGTGTCCGTTGATGATGCCATACGAGTAGTTTTTGACGACCTATGGTCGACTGCAGCCGTACTTGCTCCTCTGAGGCCAGTTGACCTGTATCTGCAGCACAAACTAGTGCATGTGGGTCACCCAGTGAGGAGTGCGGTCAAGTTAACTCTGCCATAACCTTGATTGCCTTGCTTGGAGGAGGTAAAGGCTCCTAGAGTGAGTTTTTTACCATTGTTATTTATGTTAATTTATTATTATTAGTACCCGTGAATGAAGTGAGACCGGTGATAATGTTTTCGTTGAAGATTTAAGTACGTTAGTTGTAATTTGTATAGTTGTCTGTCCACCCAATAAGTAGTCGAAAGAGTTGAGCAACGTTCAAAATTTTTTTACAGAGAGTCTGGGGGGGGGGGTTGCCCTGGATGTGACCGATGCAAAAAACTAGGAATAGCTGGTCATAAAAAATGACCGCAGTGAAAGGAAGGAGTTGAGCTACGTTCATGATTTTTTGCATAGAGTCTGGTGGGCTGTCCTCGATATGACCCATGCCAAAAAAACTAGGATAGCTGGCCAAAATTTATGGGCAGTTATCGGCTGCCTATGACCAAACAGTGAACAGTATCCGTTAACATCGGATAACTGCCTATAAATTTTTGATTGGGTTAAAATGACGGCGTTGAAATTTGCTCTCCACCCAAAAACAGGTAGAAGGAGTTTAGCTATGTCCATGATTTTTTATAGGGGGTCTGGTGGGCTGTCCTCGATGTGACCTGTGTCAAGAACTTAGGACTATCATTCCATCAAAAATGACAGGGATGAAATTTGCTTACGCCACGAGGCGTTCTAGGTATGACTATCAGTATTATTTTGATTTGTATAAATAATATTATAATTATTATGTGTTACAATTTCCTCCATGCACCGAGAACTGTCCTGGTAATGTAACTTAATAATACAATGAAACGTATATGATTGTGAGAACCAAAGAAAAAAATTTGCTCTTCATGCTAGTTGGAACATGCTCTAAAACTCTCGATATAATTTCATTAAGCAACACAAAAGGCAGCATTTTGTTGTTTTGACTAATAGATCTACGTACACATACGGACCATATTTAGTACGTAAAACTAGCATTATTGGAAATCACAAATAAATATGTTGATTACATTGCTGTGTTACATCAGCTAATGAAATTTCTATGTGTTTGCATGGGTATGGAAGAAATTGTAATGTCAGAACAACACAAAGTTATGCTTTGTAAATAGCTTGCACATTGTAATAACTGCATATGATAACGATTTTCTCTCTATCCTTAATAAAAAATAGGCTAAGTTAAGTAACAGTTAACAAACTACTCATCATCACAACGCACAATAAAGTCAATTTGCACTAAAGTATCTCTTTTCACCATTTAGTCATTTCAGTTAAAGTTGCCCGCACTCCTTGCCGCCCTCTCCACTGTCTCCGGTTGGCAATTTATATGAAGGGACTCTACCTCGCAGCAGCATCTCCGCGACTCTAAGTTTGCCTGCAGAATGTTGCAGATTGTGAGGACCTGTCTGCACCCTGGGGCCCTCTTCACAAATCAGCTCACGATCGTCGGTGCTCTNGGTTGGCAATTTATATGAAGGGACTCTACCTCGCAGCAGCATCTCCGCGACTCTAAGTTTGCCTGCAGAATGTTGCAGATTGTGAGGACCTGTCTGCACCCTGGGGCCCTCTTCACAAATCAGCTCACGATCGTCGGTGCTCTCTTGGATGAGGGAGTCGTAGTGGCTTCACGCACTTTTTTAAAAGGGATCGTCCTAAGTCGTCTTCTTCGGAACAAGATAACTCCGAAACACTTACTTGCAACTTCCCAAGAATACAGAAGATCTTCAATCACCTCCCTGTAAGACTGGAGGTAGGAGGAGGGGGCTCAGGAAGCTGGGGGCGCTCCGCTCCCTCTAAGACCACTCGTCCAATGGCCGCCACGCACAAGGCTGTAAGTTCCTTGCGTCCTAAACGCGTGGGATAAGACAATAGCAGCTGGATCGCTCCATCACGTCGGTTACTCTGACAATGTTCCCAAGACAAAAAGAAGCGGGGCTTTTCGTTATGGATTACTCCCTCACAATACGTTAGTGTGGCATATCTGCTACAATATATAGCATTGAGCGATTTTACTAGGCAATTTCGGCAAGATTTTGTGTTTTCCTTCTTGGTAGAATAGTAGCGTTTCTTGCACGCACTCTGAAGGCTCAACAGAAGTCGTTACAGGCCTGGGCAAGATTGGTACAGCTGGCGGGAACAGACTGCAGTGAGCCGTGAGTGCTGAGCTTAGTTCTGCCTAATGCTTAGGGTGTTCAAGGAATGTTCAGCAGTGCGGCATATTGTTTGTCTCCTCTTATCCTCTCGCTCCTAATGGTATAACTAGATAGAAATATAAATCTTAGATTCTAAACCCTAACTTCTTTTTTAAAGTTTTGTAGAATTTCTATTGGCCAGATTGATCAGTTTTGTAGATTTTCTATTAAAATCAGAAGTATGTGTGATTAGTAGGGCCGATATGAAGTATTTTGTACTAGCAAATAAACCTAAACTGTTACAAGAACAGACCCCCAAAAAAGTTTCATCAATAAGTCTATTTAATAACTATGAAGTGTGGGTGAGACGACTGCTGAGAGCTATTAAAGGCTCTACCGAGCGAGATGCTAATAAATCAGCAGATGGTCAGCTTTGTTGCTCTAAGTTTCGTGTCTGCTGAGGTATCTTATCAATTAAATTTTTAAGCTTGAAATTCGGTAACTATTACCTACATTGATAAAATAAAGGATATATATTCCTATTCTCTTCTACTGCCTGGATCGACGGATGCCTGCAAGCTTTGCGAATTTCAGACGGAATTTTTATCACTTATCAGAGAGCTAGAGAGATTTTTACTCAAATATTTATTTAATGTCACATCTTCTTTTTTTGCTAGTAAATCAACTGTAAATACTCTGTACAACAGAATTATATAGAACCTCAGCTTTGAGTATGAAGTTAATAGTACCTACCGTCTTGTAGGGGGCAAATTTTTTTTGCACACAGATCGACAACTGCTTCGTCTGTTCATCTAAAGTTCAATAACACCAAAAACGAATTCAGCATCTAAAAATATCTATATTTTTTAATGTAAAGTCAACCTGACGGGGAACATCAACTGGGACATCCACATGCACTGGTTCGTGCTGCAGATAAATGCTCGTTAGGAACAGAAAAGTGCATGGTTTCAGTCAACCACGAAATGTCAGAGCTAAGTGTATCAGAAACGGAAGAATAATGCGTAAGCTGCGACCTCCCGGCTCCACTCCCCCTACGGTCCCCATTTCAGGTTTACACGAGTGTCTTCGCAAGGGCATGAGAATGCCGGGAGCGTTTACGCTGCCAATCAAGTGACTCAAAAATTTATTTGTCTGGTGGGGATGTGAACACGCAAAGTTCAACAAGCAAGCACAGCACTCTAGCATCAGGCCAGTGCTGAAAGGTAAATGTAAATAAACCGTCAAAGTCAAAATATTTTCTCTAACGATATTTTTTGCAAGAACATAAGAGAAAAATGAAATTGGCTTACCGAAAAAGGCATACAGGATAGCATACCATGAATATTCGAGCCCAATATCATTGTCACTTATCGTTTTCGAGTAATTTTCAGTATCATTTTGTACTTTCGGTGCTCAGGCACCCATAATAGAAGCACAAACCAACCAAGCAGCCCTGGGAAGAAGTTCCAGCCAACCCCAGAATGCCGTCGTTAAACAAACAGGCAAGGGAAAAAGTATGAATATGTAGCACCGACCAGGCTGAAAATAGCGCAATTAGACATTAGAGCGACAACAAAAGGGGAAGTTAGGCGGTTGAGGCCATCAAAATCAGAAGGAGTACGTCCTCTCCTATAGATCTGAGGCGCTTCTTTCTCTGCTCATTCAATTAACCTCATCGATTTTGCCATCAGAAGACAGACATGTTGGGGCGACAGCGGCGAGGGAGGCAGATCGACAGGAGGCCAGAGGGCGGCAATGTGGAAGGAAGCAACGCAAGCCCTACTCCAGGCAAGAAATGTTCTCTCGCTTTGTTTTAATTCGTCTAATCGGTTTCGATTTCCTAACTGTAATTGGTTCTAAATCGAAGCTGTTAATGAACCCTGAATTCGTAATGTCCTTGCAACGGCCCCCACTTGATTCTTTGTTGAGCTGTTGGTATGAGGCGGGAGTATGGTAAGAATTTGTATTCCAGTGGGATCACGGAGCTCCAAGAAAGAATTGAACCTCAATAAAAGATTTGGAGGTATTTGAGGAACGGATTCTCGTCTGTGGCGCTCAAGAGGACGACATTCCGTGATGGGAATGGACAAAGAGTGAGCAAGGTGATGCGAAGGTGGCGAGGGCTGCGGCTCTGGTACATAGGACTACAATAAAAATGCACTCAAATTAAATCACCCAACAGCCCCTTTTTCAAAATAATTTAAGCAAGTTACTTTGATGTCTGTTTCGCACTTTGTTGTTTTCAAAATTTTTCGTGATTCAATTTGCTTTTTATTTCTTTTAAACTGTTGGCCCTATTAAGCAGTTTAGTAATGGAGATGTACGTAACTGCTTCTCAACAATTCGTAGTTACAGAGCTATGTTTTTTCAAACGGGTGTTGTTTTAACAAATTCCTAGCTTTACGTAAGCTTCTTTTCACATGTTTAAGTGACTATGAATTCTGACATGAGACGTTTCTCGGGAATTTGCCGACCTACTGAATGACGAAGGTTCCCGAACAACTTCGTTTTCTTGATACCACTCTGTATTGAGCCCTGGAGTAATGGTGGCTAGTGATTTTTGCAGCTCTATGATGANGTAAGCTTCTTTTCACAAGTTTAAATGACTATGAATTCTGACATGAGACGTTTCTCGGGAATTTGCCGACCTACTGAATGACGAAGGTTCCCGAACAACTTCGTTTTCTTGATACCACTCTGTATTGAGCCCTGGAGTAATGGTGGCTATATAGTGATTTTTGCAGCTCTATGATGATGTGATGGAAATTGTGCTTTTGTGCAGTATTATCACAAAAAAATGCCAGATCTAACATTTATATAGGGGGTAAGAAATGGGTGATACAACGTAACCACTTCTAGATAATGTTGCTAGACTCGATGCACACGAATTCACTTTATGTGTTCTTCACTATGGTAACCGCCGCATATTACGAGAATCAGGTGCATTGAGCTCCTGTGGATGTAATGCTCGCTAATATGCACCTATTTTGGATATGTACGACGATTTGATGCTCAATTTTAAACAGTCAATAAGCTTTATTAATTGTATACAAATAGATGGTACAGTTGTATGGAGCATTGCTTATCACTAGGGTAAAATTAGACACAGAAAGCAGTTGAAACTGTCGATACACGCTACACTTCATTACGACACTTTGTTTCACCCGTGTTTGGCAAGAGTATACCCTGCTATCGGTAATATATATGGGATAGTTTGTATTTCCTAGGCCATCACAATTTACATTTACCACCGAATTAGCTGAATTCCACCCAGATTTGTTGATTGCAGGCCCATTTTCTTGTGCTGACTTTCAGGAAGTCTATATTTTTGAGAAAATATCGGGTTCGCATTACTTGATCTCGGCACATACATAAGCTGGTAAAATATGCAAGCTGACTTCCAGCTTGCAAGAAATGCGGTGAATATCAGTTGCCTCAACACCGATGAACGTTCGCACATAACTTGAGCGTGCAACAGCCTAGAGTGGCACCGGCCTTACAGTGATCAAATTTCAAATCAACAGAAGCGTCCATCCAGTTTCAAGGAAGTGGCAAAACGCAAGCAGAGAATTCGTACGAAGACGACAATACTAAATGATGCCAGCGGTCGTTGTGACAGCAAAAGGCAAAGGATCGTCCTCATATAAAATGATTTTGCATTCCTCAATTTACAAACGAGAGAACTGCGGCGGCCATACAACATTCTTTGCACGCGAGTCACTTCTATTGTAAGTACTTGCCTTTGTGAGTAACTCTTGGAACGTAGAACAATCGTTTTTATTCCATTTTCCTGCTTCTTACCGCAGATTTGCAGCTGTAAAGAGTTGGGAAATGTTACACGGACGGTTTTGCTGTAATGTTGGAGGATATACGCGAATGGTGTATGGCGGAGAGGCAGGAGTCCCATTCACCAAAGGTGTACGTGTCGTTTAATGAAGAGATCGATTACAGGTACGCGGCTAGGGCTCACTTCTCTCGCAATCCGACAATCACCACGATCAAACAATCACCACGACCACACAAAGAAGTCACCCGGCGCATCCATTAATCAATAATCAAATGCTTGGCCGAAAAAAGTGAGAATAAATGATGGAGCGGCGCTGTGGGGACACGGCATCGTCTGTCTGCGTCGCGTCCGAATACCGCGCAGTCCTGCGCATGCGTTCCAGAATCTGTGGTTCCGAGAGAACTTACGCTGCTAGCAGAGGCTAATTAGGCCAAGTATCTATATTGCAAACATCGTTCTGACCATGAACGTAAAACGAACGAAATCAAGCGAATTTGACGTTATTAGTAACATTGATACAAGATAATATGTATAACGAAGGCAAAATTCAGGCTGAAATGTCATCACTCCTTAGTAACTTTAATGCTACATAAAAACATTAATAACACGTGGACTTAGGCTAATTCGTCGCTATTAGTAACTCTGATAACATATAACAGGATAATATGTAGTGATGAAAGAATATAGCCTAAATCGTCAATATTTGCAACTCTGATGATCGATAATAAGCCATGCATCATTCACTTTATTGATGCATGTCTGTGCAACAGAAAATGTACAGCAGCTGCGGTCGTAAATAAATAGTCTAGTTGTTAAATTCGTGCTCCTTTTACTTTCACAACCGAGATAATAGGAATTTTCATCAATGCTAAACCCCCTGTCCTCAGAAATATAGTTCTAAGAAAATATAGCATCGCCAACGAGTAACTAACTAACCTAATCTCTCTGATGTAGAAAGTGGTATTTCAGACACATATGTGACGCCGATTACACAGAACTGTGAATGTATATTTTCTCAGCTTTGGAGCTCAGCTGCCTACAGTAATCACAAATAATATGAAAGCAACATTTTTTTTCTTTATCTTGTCGGGATGCTGAACCGCAAACTTTGAAATACACTGCAAATTTAGTTTTTTTCCCTATTATTAACTTGGGAAAAATAAAATTTAACAGTTGACATACAGGTTTACAGCTTGGATAAGGCTAATGTGCAACAAAAGTACCTATAGCGAGATTTTCCACAAAAAGACAAAGCTGTTGAGACAAAATTTCCCTCTAAAAAGTTGTGAATGTATTTAACTTATAATTTAAATAATTTAAAACAATACCGAGAATGCTATAATGTGCGTAAGGTATAGCAACACTTAATCGGAAATTCTTAGGTGAATATTTGATACTCCTGTATCTGATGCTGTCCTTGTAAACTTCGAGTCCATGACTATGATTTTCCGCTAATTAAGATACAGGACAATGCGTCCGCCTTACGTTAGAATCTACCTTCCACTTGCCGGTAGAATCTACCTTCCACTTGCCGATAGAATCTACCTTCCACTTGCCGGTGGAGTTTTATCGCTGTTACCAGTCGGCTAAAAGCTGCTTTGCTGGGAATGCTGTTATATTGAAGCAACCATAGGGGCGTGACCCCAACTCTTTAACTCACCAACCCTTCCATAGATAATTCGCTTTCTCATTGACCCCAGATAAGTTCAATGAAAACATGAAATAATTTTTGTCTTTTCCGATGTTGTGCATCCATAGAGACGTATGTAATAACCCAATGAAACTTGAGTTTCTCGACTTCAAGGGTTCGAAATCAACCACAAATTTGGGGACCCTTGATAGAGGGTCACTCGCCTGGTAGAGATGGTTAGAGTTTGCTGATCCTGCCGGAGGTGCAGGGTTGCAGAGTATGGACATTGTGGACTTAGTGCCCGCACTCATGCAGATTACCAAGGGGGCTCTCAAATATGAACACCATGGCAGCCAAGTAGGTCACTGTTAAGGGTCCTGCTATGACATCGCAAGCTTCTCAACAAACCGGCCACGACACACTCCATGGGCTACTTCCCTAACGAATTTTTTGGCGGTTCCAGACGCTGATCTACTTTTCAGTTTTTGAAAAGGTCAGTATTCTACTAGGATTGTTTGCAGTACCGTAGCTCAAAAATAGGTTACGAAAAAAGAATGCAGCACGATTCTACCATTAACCATTAACTCTCGATGTGCTTAAAATTACCAGTATCCATTAAGGATTTCTATCCTTAAACTGATTTTCGGTTGCTGGCTGTACTATATTGTTTACAGTATCCTTCATACACCTTTGTAATTTACAGCAAAACCATTAACTTGCTGTTGAGGGGAGAACAGGCGCAACACTACATATATTCTTTGATTTTCCCCAACCGGGCACCGCCAAGCAGGATCGCAAAGAGACCAAATCTCACCTCAAAATATAACTTTATTCAAAGCTATTCTGCCCAATAGCAGAAAACATAAATCAGCCAACACTAATAAAAACGCACTCCTACAACATCAATTAATTAACTAGGAGAAAAATTCAAGAAGAGCAGCCAGTATATACACATGTACCATTGGCACCTGCAATTTTTTCCCGGGATACAAAGAGGGACGAACTACTGCTCCTCAGTTGCCGTGCGTTCTGGGCAAGAGCGGTGGAGAATAGTGAATTACTACGTTATCTCCCAGTCCGCATAAAAATCAAGGTCGGTCAGAAGATGGTGAGGTTCAGCGGTCCACAGTGTAGTTAGGTAGGCACGTAAAAGAAAGGAGTGAGCCTGTGCACCGGCCACTTTCCTCTCCAATCAATCGCTAAAGTCAAATTTACTAAGACTCGCAGTAACATGAAAAATCCCCAAAATCTCAAAAATTGAAAAATTCCCAAAAATTGAAAAATCCCAGGCAGCAGGCGAGGAGGCGAACTCTCAGCGTAACGGTAAGTTCCCGCCCACCCTCTATCCGAATCATAAGCGATCGAGGCAGAAAGGTAAAAACGAAATAATTTAAATCCTGAATAGGATAAATCGAAGAAACTTACGTATCAAAAAGCAATTACGCAAGGAAAACAAATTTATATGGCCATACCTGAACAGTTAGAAAAATGGAAAAAGAATCCGGTACAATATCGTATCCCCTACTCTACAGTTTCCCCAGCTTTTAAATCGGTAAGTGTTGCCAACTCTCGGGATGAAAAGCTAAAATCAGCGGGAATCCGCTTAAAAAAAAAAAAAAAAAAAATGCGAGGGGGTAAGACCCCCGCTGCAACATTGCTTGCGTCATCTTTTTTTTCACTTGCTAATTAGGATCTGTTGTTATTAATTAATTGTTCATTAACAGTCAATAAAATATTTTCAACAAGCTTTTCTCTCTAATTCACGAAAGTACTTGTTGATAATACCAGTTCTCGTGCTACATGCCAACTATTCTTAGTAGGTGGACTAGTACGTGGTACACGTGTGTGGCATTCATCACTGAGGTAAGATCATTCACTCTTGGTGTGTGCTTGTGTAAGTACATTTAGGGCCTACGTCTACCTGGCTACACACGCGGCGTATAGAGCAACAGGTAAGATTCTCTTGCAGAAGTGTTTCGATGGCCTTAATATCTATGACGGAAATTTAGGAATTGTTTTCTACGGATACATTTTGTTATACCTCTGTAATAATGCATGTGACGCGGCGCGTGTCTGACTTTTCAAAGCGTTATTAAGCAGGGACCACACAAAGCATTTACAGACATAGTTGAATGCGAAGAAGTGCAGCAAGTACGTCATTCAACTCAAGTACTTTTCAGAGTTATCTTGGATACCGACTTTCATGTGTCATATGGAAGACGTGAGAGATGAAGGTCCGCTCACAAGTTGACCGTGTGACTACATAGTGTAGTTTCGGCATAACGAGACACTAGTTTCGTCCTGAAAATTATTTTTAACTACCTTTCCGCTTATTTATGACATTGCAATATTTCTATAAAGAAATTAGTTTTTCTTATGAGTGTTTCAGATTCATACTGGCTTTCTTACTTCCTTTAAAAAAATCGTACATGAATTGCAAGCAAAGGTCATTGCGGCAAAAATACGAGAGGTCGCCACAGCTGCGGCGGACATCCCTTCGTGTCTTCTTGATCATCATTAACACGGCCAGCTACAGAACATTCATGAATTAAGTCATCAGTATCGGCCAAGTCACTGATGGCTGTGGTGATCCCGCGCGGCATGTTACTCTTTCCATGAAGTTTGCTTTGCAGAGGACCTGGACTTGTACATCGCCCGATGACTTCGGGAGACGAGACACTTAACAGCTCCACGATGGCTAAATATGGCTGATCGTGCTCCGTACTTCCTCTCAAAGAAGTCTCAATCGAGGCTTTGAAGGATGACTACGGCAGTAAGATAGAGGGCCTCTTCTGTTTCGCTATTTGCGGACTCGTAATGACACGTATTGTGCGACAGTCGAGTTTCTTCCTAACTGGAAAAAAAACATCTATCATTGCCCAACGCGAGGGACGCTCGGGTCACGGTCTGCAGACAGTTTCTGCGGGGAGCGGAACTGCGAACTGTGCTACATAAGCCGTGTATGCGCAGAACTCTAAGGGACTGTGTTAAAAACACGTGCAGAAATTTTACGTTCTAGTTGTTTTACAGCTAGAGATCGATTTTCAGGGAATCATGACATAAATAGAGCGCATGTATAACATGAGTACTGGGCGTTACTAGGAAATATTTAAAATATTTATGTGTATAGAACGGCTTCCTGAAAATCAGTCGAAGTAGCTGTTAAAAATTATCGGTTCGTTAGGGAGTGCCAGGTTTCGAAATGATTATCAATACGCTGTTTTAAGCTATATGTCGGTTTCAATTCTTTACCAAATAATTTCAGTACGACCCAGAAAATCAAGCACGCCGATTTAGATCGTTCACCTTTTCAGTGAAACCTGACTTCAAGTAAATTGTGGGGGAGTGAGTTCGTGTATATTAAAGGCTTAGACGGTTGGTGGGTGCGTACAGCATTATGCATAAGCGATTGTAATTTGGCGCGATAACTATAACTTGAGGCTTGAGTCAAGAAACTGTACAATCGCATAAACGAAGTGTCAATTGGAATCTTATGACTTCATCTGCGCTTACTACGTCATGTCACACACATACAATCATAATGCCGCAACCACACCTAAACACACAGGTACACCTATGCAACGGATCAAATGTGAACTTACACCCCTTCCACCCAGGGGTAGCAGTCCTACAGGAGTCACCACAGGTTGCATGTGCCCGGTTGGATGTCTGAAAAGTCCTACAGGAGTCACCACAGGTTGCATGTGCCCGGTTGGATGTCTGAGAAGTCCTACAGGAGTCACCACAGGTTGCATGTGCCCGGTTGCGAATTTTTTTTTCCTGAACCTTTCAGCAAGTACAGTCTCAAGGCAGCCAATGGCGTGGCAGGTCACAGGCCACAGTGGGAGGGGCGAAGGGTGATTCTCAGTGATGGTGTTGCACTCTGATGCATACTCTGAA
>LQNS02277216.1:7102404-7112895 GCA_001587735.2 Parhyale hawaiensis | reverse complement strand
TATGCATCAGAGTGCAACACCATCACTGAACATCACCCTTCGCCCCTCCCACTGTGGCCTGTGACCTGCCACGCCATTGGCTGCCTTGAGACTGTACTTGCTGAAAGGTTCAGGAAAAAAAAATTCGCTGCCCGGTTGGATGTTTGAAAAGTCCTACAGGAGTCACCACAGGTTGCATGTGCCCGGTTGGATGTCTGAAAAGTCCTACAGGAGTCACCACAGGTTGCATGTGCCCGGTTGGATGTCTGAGAAATCCTACAGGAGTCACCACAGGTTGCATGTGCCCGGTTGGATGTCTGAGAAGTCCTACAGGAGTCACCACAGGTTGCATGTGCCCGGTTGGATGTCTGAAAAGTCCTACAGGAGTCACCACAGGTTGCATGTGCCCGGTTGGATGTTTGAAAAGTCCTACAGGAGTCACCACAGGTTGCATGTGCCCGGTTGGATGTCTGAGAAGTCCTACAGGAGTCACCACAGGTTGCATGTGCCCGGTTGGATGTCTGAGAAGTCGTACAGGAGTCACCACAGGTTGCATGTGCTCGGTTGGATGTCAGAAAAGTCCTACAGAAGTCACCACAGGTTGCATGTGCCCGGTTGGATGTCTGAAAAGTCCTACAGCAGTCACCACAGGTTGCATGTGCCCGGTTGGATGTCTGAGAAGTCCTACAGCAGTCACCACAGGTTGCATGTGCCCGGTTGGATGTCTGAAAAGTCCTACAGCAGTCACCACAGGTTGCATGTGCCCGGTTGGATGTCAGAAAAGTCCTACAGAAGTCACCACAGGTTGCATGTGCCCGGTTGGATGTCTGAAAAGTCCTACAGCAGTCACCACAGGTTGCATGTGCCCGGTTGGATGTCTGCGTGTCGTTTAATATGAGCAAGGATTGAGTCGCCTGGCCGGCCTGAGTGCTGTGTAAACACATGCATCTCTATTGGACCACTCATTGCCAGCCTGAGGTGTACGTCTGTGTGCGTGTCCTCTTCATAGTCCGAGATGAATATCTTATTTGTATTCCATCACTATATTAAAGATGGCAGCGATAGTATGGGATGATTTATGGGAGCGAACACAGACAGAGAGGAAGCAGTAAACTGATGCAAGTTCTTAGGGTCACGGATATCGAAATGTAATGTGATGTATTGATGTAATATTCCAATATCACTTATTTCTTCTGATTAGGCTACTACGACAGCATTGCATTAAGTAGCTAGTGATATGGATGGGTCAATCGCTTACTAATATTTTTAGATCAATAATTGATGATCATCCTTCTTAGAGTAAACTAATATGGGAGGATATTTTGCAACTGAGGATATTCTGCAACTGAGGATATTTTGCAACTGAAGATATTCTGCAACTGAGGCTACTTTGGGGCGGGGGCTTCTTCAAAGTATTTTATTCGGCCAGTTTCTCTTGACGATAATGTTTTTGTGTATGTACAAGCTCTAACTGAAGAAAATATTAAAATAACACTGCAAAATATTCATTATGAATGCCTTGACTATTTTACAGGCACACAAGCCAGTGTTCTCTAAAAAGATATAAAGATATGCTGAAGTATGACAGTATGTAGCAAACTGTTCAAGCTTCTAGAGTATATATACATATATTTTTGACCGTCGTAAGCCTTTCTTGGTCTAACTTCAGCAGTAGATAGCACCGAGATTGGTGAAGGTGGCCGGTAGAGTCGTACACAAAGCAGCCCTAGCTGAAATTTTGGCTGCCCCAGCAGCTGCTAACCTATAGTCAGGTTACCTGGGGGCTTCAGCCTGCGGGACGTACGCGCTGTGGATATACGTTACATACATTTGCGCAACAACCACAAACAAGCGCTGCAAAAGATCTGTGCAATAATGAATAAATTAAATGTGCAGAGTAATAACACAGCTAGGCCACATTACATGTGTTATCGTAGATAGCAAGAGTGCTGAATATTATTGCTGATGAAAGTCTTTATCAAGCGATGCGCTGCAAGCGTAAGGCCGGTAAGACACTATGCAATTGTAAGCTCAACTTTTACGTCTTTCAACTGAATTACTTTTTAAGGTAACTATGCTACCGAATTTCTCTGTGTATCGGTACGACGTGCGAGAAGTTGAGCGTGCAATAACATAGTGTTGCTAGGGCACTAGAGGAATTTGTAGTCTTGCGGGCAACAATCTCATTTTTGCTAGTATGGCCATGATTTCATCCAAATGAAGTTAGTTAATTCACGTCCCATACAAAGGTCGATTCAATTTACTGAATAAGTAGTCTGTTCAGTTGCCGTCAAAGATTTATTACCTCCGCCAAGGAGGCTATGTTTTCGTCGTGTTTGTTTGTCTGTCTGTCACCAAGATAACTCAGAACGTTATGAACCGAATTGGACGAAATTCACAATGATTGTTAGGTATGTTAGGAGGAATAAACGATAAACTTTTGGTAAAGATATGTCCATCAGTTTGCTTGTTTGTTTGTCTGCCTCATTTTTCTCATTGCTACACCTCAAAAAGTTATGGATGGATTTTTATGAAATTAACATGAATTGTTGGATATATAACAAAGAGTAAATGACCAAGTTTTGGTAATGATCCGTTTGTTCGTTCGTTCGTTGTTTGTCATTGTTTTTAATTTTATGCTCCTTAGCACAATAACTAAAAAAATAATAAATGGATCTTTATGAAATTCGTAGAGATTGTTAGTAATGTTAAAAGACATGAATGATTGAATTTTGGTGTAGATCGGTTGGTTCGTTTGTACGTTTGACTCATGTTTGTCATAACGTTTGTTAGCAGTATAACTCAAAAGTTATGAAAGGATTCAAGAAAATTGCACAAGCTGTAATTACTATCAAAAGGCACAAATGATTAGATTTTGGAGTTTACACACAGAAAATTATGGTTTCAGAGCTATTTTTAATTTTTTGTTACCTTTGCCTCGCTTGGCGGAGGCATGGGCTCTCAGAGTGCTCTAGTGAATTAATTGATTCAGTGTTCAATTCAATTCCTGTATAATGAGTGATAGATTAACTGATTAACTAATCAGCTCAATTTATGTAAAAGCTTAATTCATTAACTGAACGATTAATTCGTAGAACGCAACAGTACTTGACTCTTAGGTCCAAGTGGCCTCAGACGCTGGGGGCCAGAATGGGACAAATGGAATTTTCTCAAAAGCTATTATGAACATGTCCAGACACGTTCATGCAGGTAAGTGCCCAAGTGCGTTCCCGCCGTATCCAAGATACCTTCTCCACAAGAAAAATGTCGGGTGCCTTGGAATTTTTTCTTCCGTATTAGGTAGGGGAAAAGAATAGCTTTGGAGAAACACCATTTTTTCCTTGCCGACTTTTGGCCGCCAGCGTCAGACCTAAGAGTCAAGTACTGTTGCTGTCTATGATGAATTAATTGAATTCCAATAAAACGATTGATGAATTAGCTGATTATTCACTTCAGTTCTCGTATAAAAATAGAGTAAATAACAGATTATTAGTCAAGTCAGTTCCCGTGCAATTAGATTGATAAATTTTATTGACTGACTTATTAGTCATTTGATTTCCGTATAAGTGTTAATTTATTACCAAATTAATTAAACAATTCAAATCAAGGCTAAAGATTATGTAACGTTAAATGCACGAAATCCTTAAAACCCTGAAAACAGTGTATACTGAAATGAAGAAATCCTGAATACTCGAGCTAATCCTCTGAAAGAAAAAAAAACACATCAACAAACGTGTGTTACAACAGTGAATAGTGAAGTGAAGACATCCTAGATATTTGTGCTAGAACTTTGATTTTAGCGCACATGACTCTCGTTTAGAAGTTAATATAGAAGCATTGACATTAAAGACCAAAGAAACAAAGCCGAGTTTCATAAAAGTACGACTTACAGCGCCTTACACTGCATAATAAAGTTGCCAATCTACATAAAAATAACCCAACTCCTTAATTAACTCCTTTGCTTTTATTTCTCTCAGTCTTTAAATGTTGAGAATTTGAGAAGGGCACAAAAAATCCTTTAATTGCCTTGAGTTCATCCTGGTCTGTAGGGGAAACAGTTCCAACTGAAGGCAAACGAGATAAAATTCACTACAAACAATTCCTTTTCTTTCCTCGAGGAGAGCCAACACGGGTCACGAGAGGCAAAAGCTCTGCTCTGTTCCCTTGGTTCTTTGCAAAACGAAGGCTCGTCGAGTTGCGACCTCCTAACATGGAACGGGCGGCCCTCGTGATTGGCCAAGTCAAGCGCGACATCTGTAGCGCACAGCATTGAGGCCTCAAAGAAAAGACTGGGGCCAAAGACTGGGCCCTGAGTCTCTAAACAGAACTCTCGAGACCATCCAATTGGGGACATACGCCAAATGCTGCGGTTAGGGAATGCTTTTCTATACAAAATTGAAGAGGGTGGATCCTCTCCTGAGTAATGGAGGTCGATCTTGAATTGATATCCTGAATTAGGTCCTATCTTAGAGAAAATAAGGTATGCACGAATACTCTAGCAACAGCTACTGTTTAAAAATCGGCACCAGTCTGTACAACTGTAATGTCCAATGCCCTCCTTGCGCCACCATAATATTACATTGAAATTGATAAGCGTGGCGAATTCAATGATAGAAAAGCTGTACTTTGTAATTGTGCGACATCACTTTATGGATGAGGCTATTAACTCAAGTTGTAGTTCCAGTCTGCAGCACCATTTCGTTAGGGTTACATAACGCAGATGTAACCCCAGCAGGCTGCTGCACCACAACTCCTTATGGACAAGGTAACAAGCGACGCAACTTAATGGAATGCAGATGGAGTGAGGGTGAGCTAATCCGTCAATTACTCAGGGGAGCCAGCAAGTGGCCATGTGTGGGTCTACACCAGCATGCGAGTGTACTTGGTAGAAGGTCCCTCTACACAGGCTTAGGCCACACTGACAGTATAATCTACAGTGCAGATTATGCCGGGACCATTCCAGGCTATACCAAGTCGCACGTTCGACTTCTGAGCAAACTTGCAGTATGCACGCTCCCGAACTTAAATACTTTCCAGGGATAGCAAATTTTAAGAGATCTTGGGGTGAGAATACAAGATAATGCCACTTTTGAAGATCACGGGGCTCGAGTTGTTACTATAGGCAAGAAGTGGAGCGGATGGGTGCTTCGAACTTTCTCTTCACGAGAGGCAGACACAATGTTCACCTTATGGAAACAACTTATACTACAGAGGATTGAATACTGTTCACCTCTTTGGATGCCAAACAAACGGAAAGACTTAGAGCGCCTTGAGGCTATCCAGCGATCGTTAACTGCCAAAATCCGGGGCATGCAAGATTTAAACTATCACGAAAGACTTACTCAACTTCATATGTACTCCATTCAAAGGAGATTCGAGCGCTTTACGATCATATATGACTGGAAAATTTTAGAAGGCATTACAGTCAACGTCAATGGACGAATCCAGGCCAGACACTCAGACCGTTTTGGTCGCACTTGTGACGTGCGAATTCCGATCAAAGCTGGTGGTGACGCAATGGCCACAAAGTATTCTAATAGTTTCGCGGTTCGGGGGGCGAGATTATTCAACGAAATGCCACGTCACATCCGAAATGTCACCGGTACAGAGACTGTGATATTTTAAAACTTACTGGACGCATACTTACTGTAAGTGCCAGATAAACCTGTTGTAAGCGGCTACGTGAACTGTGGGGATAACTCGCTGTTAGCCATCCCGCTGGTCACGGACTGCAGCATCACCTCTGCGCAAGATGGGTTGCGTGNTCAAAACTGGTGGTGACGCAATGGCCACAAAGTATTCTAATAGTTTCGCGGTTCGGGGGGCGAGATTATTCAACGAAATGCCACGTCACATCCGAAATGTCACCGGTACAGAGACTGTGAAATTTTAAAACTTACTGGACGCATACTTACTGAAAGTGCCAGATAAACCTGTTGTGAGCGGCTACGTGAACTGTGGGGATAACTCGCTGTTAGCCATCCCGCTGGTCACGGACTGCAGCATCACCTCTGCACAAGATGGGTTGCGTGCATAACGCCACCTGGACCTCGTCCGAAGTATCATCAAGGTATCAAGTTAAGGGATATCTTGGATACCGGAAGGCGGGAGGTGGCAACGAATTCCAGGCCAACAAAGATAAGATTAGGTGAGGAGAAGAGGAAGAAAGGAAAGAGATTAGTGCGCAACTGATATTTTTCTCTCACACAATAAGTCAAGCAAGAAGTCAGTAGAACAGAGGCAAACTTGTCCAAAAGTTTTCAGGAAGTGAAACCATTAAAACTGTGACTGTCTTCAGTGTGGACGTCCTAACGCAAGGTTCAGAAGTATACGAACATTCCCAATGAAATCAAAATCAAACGGTATGAACCTACATATTTCCCTGAAATATTTTGAACAACTCAAACTCTTATCAGTACGAATAAGTAAAAACGCAGCAGCGACAACTCGTATAAAATCAACAATTATATTAAAGAAATGAGTTGGAAGATATCATAATAATACAAAGTTCTTTAGTTTGCTTTCTTGCTTGGTTGGCTTGCTTGTTTCTTCGTTTCGATTTGTTGGAATGGATCAACTACACACCAAGGGGGTGAGATATGAGGAAAATCGCACTTCCAACTAGCAACAAATAAAGTTCTCTGAATATACTCCACATACAGTTACGCGCTCTCTGACGTCTTCACATGCATACTAACAGTGCGTTTTTTTACAGTAAATATACTTCACTTTCTTCGGATTCCATTTGTGTTGTTTTAGACTATTCTCCACAGTTTTTCTCTGAACTTCAGATTTGCACTACTTTACTGAGGATGATCTACGTATATACCAAGCTGTAGCTAAGATACAACTGTAATTACATTGTTTAAATTCTACAACTTCCTGAAGTTCTTTTTTTTTTTTACCAAATTACTATGGAGCAAAAAGGAGTCTAGGAGTCTAGCTGGAAGCTGCGAAAAGTCATTCTACAGAACAAATCTATTATTTTTCATTTATGCCCTCGAGCCCGTATCATGCATACGAAATGTGAAAATATGCTTCATACCTGATTGTCCATCTATGACGCCCGAGGAGTGGCTTTAAACAGACTTTTGTAGTCCAGAATCCGTAACACAGTTACGGGATGTCTAGTTATCTATATTGTACAAAAACTCTGTGAACCTTGCTTACTTGCTTATTTACTTCTTTGTGTCTTGTTTGACACAGCTTTTTCGCTGATAGACGGGAAGAAATTCGAGGGAGTTTACGCACCACAGTCCCATTCCTTCCATGGATTAGCTCTTTAATTCGATTGTATCAGTGATACTGAAGGTAAACTGACTTGGGCCTCAAGAACGGCCGTGATCAAGTCATCAGTTCCATGCGCAATACAACTGAAATAGGTAACATATAATAATTTGACATTGCTTACAACATGGGTGTTAAATATTCGTAAGAGAAGCAAAGAATCTGTTGATAATGAACCGAACGGGCCACTCCTTGACGGGCAGAAGACGATCGACGGCCGAATAGCGGGTGGTCTATGCCCAGCTAAACACCTGCTTCTCTTGCGAACACGAAGACGATCGCAATGACGACCCAACGGATCATGGGCCGTCTAGTTAAAAGTCTGTGAACTTTATATATTTGTTTATTTATTATTTGCAGAGATTCTTTGCTTTAAGATTGGGAGATATTCGAGTGATGAAGATTTATTTCGGCTGTATCTGTGATACGGGAGATGAAACTTGGCTGCTCGGCTACGAGAACGGGCACGTTCAATTCAAATATTTGATATGGGAAATGAGACTGGAATAGCCAACATATAAATTGACATTGCTTACAGGCAGAGAGTTGAATATCAATTAGAGAAGCAAAGAAGCTGGTGATGGTGAACCGGACGGGCAAGAGTGGACGGTTAAATAGCGTGTAGTCTTTACCAGCTGAATAACATCTGTTTTTTTTTTCGAAAGCAAAGAAGATGGTGATTGTGACGAAACAGGTCACTGGCCGTCTAGTCTATATTTTAATTCTGCTTGTCTCTCCTTTAGTTACTCACTTAGTACGCTCCTGCCGCTTTCTTCAGCATAAGATACAGGGAAATTAGCACGTTTTTGAAGTATTCTTGATACGCCTTGGAAGGGACCAGCAGCAGAAGGAGTCAAGTTCAAATAATATTTTAAGCTGCTACTGGTCACAAATTTTAGGTAAAAGATTCACTGCCAGACTTGGAATATTCTCACAATACGTATGCAGGATACGGGTCCTAGGGCATCATAATTGAGGAACAATTCTTTTGTTCTGCAGAATTCCCACAAGTTCCTTCAGTACTGAATAGGGAAAATAAGGAGTATGAGATATTATTGCAGGACATTGGTTTTGTAGTTTGGAAGTTTCACAGGTTGCAGCTGGTCTTATCTAATACTGACAGTGTGAAGCACGGACCGAATGGCTTCTAGCACTTTGACTGGCACAATTATTTTATATCATCAGTGAGCCCAGCAGCTAAAAATTACATCCATGAAAATGCTGTGGCGTACGCTTTTTCAATATCCATGTTTATGGTTATGATTCTGCTATTAGGAGGATGCACTGCAACTTTTCTATCCTATCAAGTTAATAACTGTCAGTGTTTTTAATTCCACTTCGGAATGCTTAGTTATTTATTTGTATTTTTTTTTTCAGAGCAGTTTGAACTGCCATCAGAGTACGCACACTACACATTCCTGCTAACAAAATATTTACCAAAATAGCATAGAGTAAGTGTGATTTATTTAAACCTCTTATCACATGTGTATCCTGGACACAGAAGGATACCGAGCGAGCTGAATCGGAATCATATTTATAATTAGCATTGGTTAATAAAGCATATAAACTCCAGCACTCCTGGGCAAAAAGGAGGAGGGCATCAAATATAGAGATAAAAAATACACTTTGATCTTTGTTGTAGTGTTTGATAATATAGATCTAAGCAACTGTTTCAGTAAGTCGTTGACAACAGGACGACTACAAATGGAGACGAGCGGCAGCAACAGAAGAGGAAGACGTACACGAGCTGTTGCCGTTAATAGAGCGAACAGCCAAACAGCCACAAAATGACCCCATTAAGACTGTATTTTATTTGCATATCATTTAGTGAGGTTTGCGCTCGCTGGTGTTGCCCTTTTTTCTNATTATTATTATTAAATCACACCAGACTGGCGACGTAGGAACGGAGAAACTCCATGAGGTTAACAAACCCCCACGCAACCAGCCCAGCGGGTGAAGAAAACAAAAGAATAATAAAAAGAAGATCCGAGATCACAGAATAGCTCTGAAGGACATTGGTTTTGTTGTTTGGAAGTTTCGCAGTTTACAACATTTCCTATCTAATACGAACAGTCTGAAGCACTGACCAAATGGCTTCTAGCACTTTGACAGGCACAATTATTTTACATCTAGCCCAGCAGCTAAAAATTAGGGCCATGAAGATGCATTGGCGTACACTTTTTAATATCCATGTTAATGGTTATGATTCTGCTATTAGGAGGATGCACTGCAACTATTCTATCCTATCAGTACTATATAATAATTCACGTCGTGTTTTTATTTATTTATTTATTTATATATTTATATCTTTCCTGCCACGCTCTATGGGAATAAGATTGGAGAAAATTCAGGTGCCGATGACGGTATCTTGGATACGGGAGTCGGACTTGAGCGTTCCAGCTGAGTGACCTGAGCTCGCCAGCATGTTCGTGTCTGGACATGTTCAGGTGCGGAAGACGGTATCTTGGATACGGGGGTCGCACTTGGGTGCTCCAGGCAGAATGCTGAATTTTCATTAAAGAAGCCTCTGAACAGTACTAATCACAGGAGACAGGGGGTTTCCCTGAGGTGCTAATTTTCTACCGTCATTTATAATGACGGCCCGGGCCACTAGTCAAGTTAATAACTGTCAGTGCTTTTAATTCCACTTCGGAATGCTCAGTTATTTTTTTATATTTTTTTCAGAGCAGTTTGAACTGCCATTGGAGTACGTACACTACACATTCCTGATTACAAGCTATGTGCCAAAATAGCAGAAAGTAACTATGATTTATTTAAACTTCTTATCACAGGTGTATCCTGGACACCGGAACTTACAGAGCATACAGGAGCATACAGAGCATACAGGAGCATACAGAGCGAGCTTAATCGAAATCATATTTTAAAATTAGCATTGGTTAATAAAGCATATAAACTCCAGCACTCCCGGGCAAAGATTAGGAGGGCATGAAATATATAAACGTATAAACAATATATACAGATAAAAATACACTTTGGTCTTTGTTGTAGTGTTTGTTAATATAGATCTAAGCAACTGTTTCAGTAATTCGTTGACAAGAGGACGACTACAAATGGAGACGAGGGGCAGCAACAGAAGAGGAAGACGTACACGAGCTGTTGCCGTTAATAGAGCGAACAGCCAAACAGCCACAAAATGACCCCATTAAGACTGTATTTTATTTGCATATCATTTAGTGAGGTTTGCGCTCGCTGGTGTTGCCCTTT